>JAUCMT010000047.1:2339796-2351248 GCA_032357475.1 Enteromius thamalakanensis
GAGTAATGATGCTTTGTATCACAGGAATAAATTACATTTTAAAATATATTCACAAAGAAAACAGTTATTTTAAATTAAAATAATATATCACAATATTACAGTGTTTTTCTGTATTTTTAATCTAATAAATGCAGCCTTGATGAGCGTAAGAAACATATTTAAAAACCTGTTTCTAATAATCACACTGGTCATAACTTTAAGTTAGTTACAAATAATATTATAAAACGTGTTTTGTTTCTTTTTTGTGTTGCAAAAAAATTTCACTTGTTGAGTGCATGTGATAATTTGTATCATTTGTATCTAAAATGGTTTAAAAACACATTTTTTGTATTCTTCAGGTCTCGGTGTGCGGGGGTTTTGTCTTTTGCTTAAGGTGTTAAGCTGCATTTTGTATATATCCAGAGTGCTGGCTGATTCAAAAGAAAATGAACATAAATGGTATATATATATATACATATTTTGTTGTTGTCATTTCTTGTCTCTGATTCGTTATACACAGTCAGAATACACAGTTTATATACACAGTTTACTTATTATAAAAAGGACTGTTCCATATTGATATGTGATATTTCATCTCTTCTCATACAGTTTTGACTGCCTGGACGAAAATTATACCCAGTTTGGAATCAACTGGTATGTTGTTCCAATAAACTGTAAACAGAAGTTGAATATAAAATTTCTCTGATTTATATATTTTTTCCATTTTGATAACCCTGTATTGTTACCAGGGCCTCAGCTATTTGGGTATCTCTCTTCCATATTGATATTTGATATTTCTTTTCTCCTCATACAGTAGTTTGGACTCAAATAATACCTCATTGGATATCAACTGGTATGTAGTTCCAGTGAACTGTAAAAGAAATGAAATATGAAATTGCTCTTATTTATTAATTTTAATAACCCTGTATTGTTATGTACCAGGTCCTTAATCATTTGGGTTCACCGAGATCCCGGACTGTGGTGTGCACAGGTAGTTTCGCAGATAAATCTTGTAATATCTAAACATTTCTGACTTTTTTTTAATTATTATTCTGTGAAGCTTTGTGTTTCGGAACTGTTATAAAGATATTAATAAAACATTAGAATATTCATTGGTGTTTGGTTCATGTATTTAAGAGTTATTTTCTTTAGGTGTCTGTTGCAGTCATTTGTTTATTAATAAGAGTCCTGCTGACATATCTACAATACAAGGTATGCTTCCCACAAGAAACATTATCTAAATGATGACCCTGAAATCATAGTGCAATATTAACAGTAGTAATACAGGCAAGCTACTGATATAATTTGCATGCAGGTGTATTGATAACATCGGTGATCATTCTGTTTGTTCGTGCTCTGTCTAATGATCTAGGGAAACATATGGCAGCAGATATTTCAAATAACATTTATCTTGGAGATGATTGACACCGTGCCCTTTGTGTTTGGAGTAAGTATATTATTAGGAAACTGTTGGTATACTGCCACAAACACAGTCTAAAGATTATATAAAGATTTTAATATATTAACCTGGTCTTCTTTAGTTTATACATAAGAGATTTTCCTAAATATTATTAAACTATCCAGAAACCAGAATATCATAAAGACTACTTTTGACTAGCAACCATAAGCAACTGTTTTTTGTGTGTTTTGATGTAATGATTCAGTTTTTCCAAAAATGTAATGTTTGCTCTTTGTTGTAACAGATTTTTTATTGTCCTCTCCGAAACCTCTTCATTCCTGTGTTTCTGAACTGCTGGCTGGCCAAACGCGCTTTGGAAAACATGGTTGTAAGTATATGTTGGGAAGAAAATATATATACCTGTCTATATTAAGTTCCGTCATGAAACTTGAAGATGGCATCTGAAATAATGTCATTATCCCATGATGCAACTGATTCACTTTTGTATCAGCTCGCTGCTCAGCTTTCAAACACTTGGCTAGTGCTTGCTGTGGCAGTTGCAGCACACTTCATGAACCCTCCACCTCCCCCAGCTCCACCTGTATAGATCTGCTACAGTGTGATCGTGTATGCTATACATGGAGGTTATTTCATATATTCCTCACATGCTCACAGCAGCATGTCTGTGGCAGCAGCAGCAGCATAGCAGATCTGTTCCATTAAGACCCAACACATTAAGCCTGTCATGTACATTACAACGCTGAAACGTGAGAGTTATCATGACAGAAATATACTAACATCTTTTTTCTCTTTGGCTTTCAGAATGATCTTCATCGTGCTGTTCACCGGACACAGTCAGCCCTGTTCAATCAGCTCCTCATCCTCATCTCCACCATCGTCTGCCTCATTTTTACTTTGTAAGTCAAGTGCAAGTCAAATATCCACTCACATACAAGCAACACACACAAATTCAACCCCAAGCTGCTTGTCGGACAGGATTTGTTGTCTCTTGGTCTTAACCAGTGTTAGACTGCAGTATTAGCCGTGGATCAGGAACTAATTGAATTGCAGCTAATTTTCTGTGGTTACTGCTTTTAGAGAGAGAAGCACTTACTCACCACAAATGTACTTGTCCATCCATGTACACATCCTTATTAATCCCTGGTGTATTGCCAAGATAATTGTAAAACATTGTGGCTCTAAAAAGTGTTTGGACATTTGAAGAATACATTACACAAACATAGGCTTCCAGTGGGGTTGCAAATGATGGGAAAAGGGGGAACACACTCACCAACCAAAAATAGGCTTCATGCACTTAAAGGAATGGTTTAATTACATTATTTTACAACATATTATCAATTATTATTCATGTTGTTCAAAACCTCTTTGTTTATCTTCAGAATACAAATAAAGATATTTCTGATGCATTCCAAGAGTTTTCTGACCCTCCATAGACAGCGAGGATCCTATCACGCTCAAGGCACTGAAACATAGTTACAATGCTCCATCTGACATCAGTGGTTCAACCATAATTCAATGATGCTACATGAAGCATCGTACACATACATGATGAAAGAGAAGAATTTTTTTTCTTTTCATTATTTTTGTTTTGTTTTATGCACAAAGAGTATTTTCATAGCTTCATAAAATGACAGTTGAACTACTAATGTCTAATGGAGTATTTTTCCTTACTACGTTTCTGTGCCTTTACCGTGATACGACCCTTTCAGCTTGGATTCTTGGATTTCATCAAAAATAGCTTAATTTGTGTAACAAATGTTCATTTATGGCCCAGCTAAATGTTATTATAGCTTAACATCAGCTAGTCTGGTAGTGATGTAAAATAGCATAATGCAAAGTCAGACATACCACTAAAATTAAAAAAAAATAGGAATAATAATAATAATGAACTGCCCCTGTATGAATTATTTTATTTGTGTGTGTGTACTTATAACATATAGTTATTTTCTAGAATAGAAATTTTAATTTTTAGTGGTTTTTATTTTAGATTACATTAAATAATATTATATAAATGTACTATTTTTTAGATAGAACATTGTTAATTTAGATTCTTTTGCCAATAAAAATAGTTTCAAACTAAGCAGAATAGTTGTCTCTCAGCAACACATAGTGGTGTTTTGTTTCAGAAGGATTTCTGCTCTTTTCAGCAAATAATTCATAGAGGCAATGGTCACTTGCTTCGGTTTGAACGAATCGTTGGAATGAATGTTTTTTGGATTGAATTAAGACTTCCTGCCACCTACTGGCTGTTTAGATTCATATATACATGTAATAATGTCATTTCATGTTTTGTGTTGAGGGAGGTGTCCTTTTTTAGGTTAGTGGCACAGTAATTTTTAAATAATATTTTTTATGTAATTTACAATGGCTTGAAATGCGACTCAACCAATCAGAATCATGGACCAAAACTATCCTTTTTGTAGCATTATATTCTGTGAGTCTTCTGTGTTGGCACTAAAATAACTGGGCATAAAATGTGCATATTGTATTTCAGCCTTGAAGCACAATTTAAATAATTGTCTGAATGTATGGAATTGTCACAAAATGTATGGGAACTGTTTGAACTTGAGAATAACTAATGCATTCACTAAAAATCACCCAAACACCAGTTGGTTAGTTCAGTAAAAATCTCTAGCATAGTTGTTTTCAGATAACATATCTGCAGATTATCTGCTGTAGACATCAGCAACATTAACTTTGTCTTTGTCGTCAACAAATTCGAGGGTTTTCTTTTATCTCAGGACTAAAGCAATATAATAATTGCTCTGTGGTCAAGTGTTCATCATTAGAAACCCACAGACAGCACTACACAATCACCATTACTCTACCAGTAAGTGCATCTCAACGCTTTTAGAGGAGATTTTCACAAGCTGTTTGCTCACAGACTTGGTGTCATTTGAAAGGCTAATGCAGACAGGGCAAAAGATCTTGGTCATTTCCTGATCCCATCACTTCATGACCATCTGCCAAGTCAATGTGTGGTGTTTTACCCAGAAATGGAGCGTGCATATCTCACCTCTCTTCATAAACAACTATGTGCATATATGCATGTGCAAATATAACATGCATGTAATATATAACATGGTCAGTTTGCATGCATTATGGACATAATATGATTTTATGCTACTTTAGTCAGCGTTTACTGATTTTGTGCAGTATTGAAACAGCAAGTTTAAATAAGCGATCCATTTTAAACTGTACGATCACGAAAAGAGTAAATAAAGAACAGTACATCCATTTGAAATCAACAGTGGTATTGCTTTTCATTAATGACTTGCTAAAATGATTCTTATGAAAAGTAAATGCATGATCAAAATTGATTCTTTTAAGAATATGCAAAACATACACAGTGAGATGAAAATTTTGTAATGTGTTGCAGTGATTGTTTCAAATCTACTAGAGCCCGACCGATTTATCGGCATGCCGATAATATTAGGCAATTTCCAAACTATCAGTATCAGCATTTATAATGGCCGATAGATTAATATTTCAAAAATAAAATAAAAACAGACGAAACACCCTTACTGGTTGAAAACCTTTGATTTGGACGTTGTTGAAACAAGTTACTTTTTAAAATGCATTATCATATTAAATGACCACAAATAACTAATGTTAGGAAAATCTCTTAATGTTTTGTCGCATGTTTTTATGTTATGAAAAACAATAATAATAATCAGCCGATATATCGGAATATCGGATTTTAAAACCAACAAATATTTGTATCCGTATCGGCCTTCACAATCCTTTATCGGTCAGACTCTAAAATGTACATAACGAGGACAATTTGTGTTGTGTGCTTTTGTCAATTTGTTCCTCTTTTCTCCAGCATTTGTGGAATTGAGCACTTGCAGCGGGCTGGAAAAAGAGTCTCACTTTTTAACTCGTTCTACTTCTGCATCGTGACATTCTCTACCGTTGGGTTTGGAGATGTCATTCCTGATGTCTGGCCCTCCAAGTTGCTGGTTGTTATTATGATATTTGTGGCTTTAGTGGCCCTGCCTATCCAGGTTAGCTTGCCTTGATACTAAACTATAAAACACCAATGAATAACAACCATTGTAGACCATATATAGCATGATATACTATGGAAAAATACATTTAATGGATAAAGTTCCAGTTATTATCACTTTAGTATTAAAGTAAGAGCAGTCATGTAACTTGAATGTTCACCTAAAATGACGTCAAAATGTGTAGAAACTAACCTAAAGCCCTCAAGGGATGTCATAGAAGAGTTATAATCTGCAGCCACTGTCACAACAATGTCACTAAAGAGCTAATGCAGTGCATTATGGTGTTTTCTCTGTGTGCTGTGATGCACTAGTTTGAGGAGCTGGCGTACTTGTGGATGGAGCGGCAGAAGTCAGGAGATTACAGCAGGCAAAGAGCAGAAACCGAGAGGCACGTGGTGCTGTGTGTCAGTTCAATCAAAATCGACCTGCTTATGGATTTCCTTAATGAGTTTTACGCTCACCCCATCCTTCAGGTACATAACAAAAAAAAGAAATGTAGCTGCAAGCACCAATTATCTGGGTTTAGGAGCTTTAAGGCCTTCATGCACAGTTGTAAAACGTTACAGCTTGAAACCACCTAAATCAGTGATGAAGAAGACCCAAATTCAGCTAAATTATGTCATATGCCATAACAGGTATAATGTCACCTATGGTCCGATTTCCATTAAACTTTGCATGCTTCTTAGTATCTTATGTTTCATGTGCTCAGCTGATTTTGTGATGTGAGTTTTCCTATTTCGTAAAGGTTTCGAGTTATCCTATTTCGAGTAGCTATCCAAAGGCTACATTTCTAAAGGATTGACCTAGAGAGACTACAATATATAGTTGTACTGCAAATGTTCACAAAAGTAGTTATTTGAAATCATCTCAAATTTTTAACAAACAATATGTTAGACGGCAGTAGTTCCAGAGGAAAAGTTGTTCAAAAAGAGGAGATCTGTCATTTTGAGGATTGTGTGTATGTGTGAAAGATCACAGGGTTACAGTAGCAATTACAAGATACACAAATGTCCTGACATACACTAATGGCATTTAGGAAAGACGCTGCATGATGGAAGTAGTTTACCCAATTTACCCAGTAGAAGTGGCCTTGCTCATTTTGTAAGTTTTGGCTCCTTCTGGTGAAAATTAAGGGAAAATATACATATTTCATTACTTCTGTTATTCTGACTCTTGAGAATCTTTCAGTCCAGATTTAGTTCCAATTGGACCAAAAAAAAAAACAGGATTAGTTTGCGAAAGTAGGTTTTTTGAAAAATTCAAATTGCTGGAATTTTTTTTTAATGCATTTTCATGAAATAACATAGCAGTTTGTCTTGACAAACTATATTTTTCTGTCTGTCTATTGTCTTCCAGGAGTACCATGTCATCATCCTTTGCCCGGCAGAGCAGGACTTGGCGGTGAGACGGGTGCTGCGGATCCCCATGTGGTCACACAGAGTCATATATCTCCAGGGCTCTGCCCTCAAAAATCAAGATCTGGTCAGAGCAAAGTGAGTTTGAAGGCATTTATATTGATCTGCCACGGTATCTTGAGCCTTTTTAATACACCCCACATATACTATGAACCTCTGTTGTGTAGCTGCTGCCAAATATAGAAATTACTAAAAGATATTTGGTTTATCAAACTGATTATTTCTTTTAAAAACAGACATGAGTATTAAATAATCATATTTGACGGTTTTTGTTGAGTAGGCAGTAATCTTATTTTCATTGGGAATCACATTTACATAAAAAATGTAACCCAAATGCCAAAGCATTGCCTTAAAGCAGGGCTTTTAACTGGTGTTGCTCCAACCTTGATTAAACACACAGCTGCGCCTGTAGCTTACTAGTAGTCCTGGTTCAGGTGCGTTTGATTAAGGTTGGAGCTAAAATTTGCAGAACAGTGGACCTCCAGGACCAGGATTGAGAAGCCCCGCCTTAAATAATGTAATCATCAAAAAAATGATTGTATCAAAATATATGTATCTTTTTTTTTCCAAATATATTTATATATATATGTTTTTGCTAAAATATTTATATTTTTTATACATATATATGCATAGTATATTATAGTATTTTCTATATTTATATATTTTAGATTCTGTAAATATGTTTTTGGCCAGTTTGTGTATATTTAGATAATTTCTTTGTATATTTCAATCCAAAAAAATACATTCACGTCAAAATTAAAGAAAACATTGATCAAGCAAAATAGAACACATTTAAAAAAAAAAAAAATCAACAAGGAACATACTTTATAAAGTTTTTTGCATTATACTGTATATACAATTTTTTATACAAAATCACTGTAAATCTATCTATGTTCCACAATTCAATCCACAGCTGCCTGAATATACATAGGCAACTTTGAGATTGGAAATGTTTCTTGCCCCTAAAATATATTTTGAGAAAAAAAATTTTTTTTTGAGATTCACAGCTTATGACTTTTATTTTGCATATATTTTGGCTGGAAAAAAAGGTGCATGTAAGCATGCATAATTTACTACTACTATAGTGAGCTAGCTAACTGAATTAAAAATTGCCAAATAGTGAAAGAAACTTAATGCACAATATATTTTCTGAAAACAAGTCTTTTCCCACAGACTGGATAATGCTGAGGCTTGTTTCATTCTGACCTGCCGCTGTGAGGCTGACCGCAATGCAGCAGTATGTATTACTGAGATTTTTCATTAAACAGTGAAGAAATGCATAATTATAACGAAAACACTTATAATGTTAGTAGTTGACGGCCCTCACTAGAAGGATAATAGGCAGAAGAATAAGCTATGATTGGCTTGTGTATGTTTGGCAGCTTACATCCTTTTTAGATAATGATTTGGGTTAAAACACTTAAATACTCAGCACATGCCAAACAATCTGTAATAACAGACGATGCAATTAGTGATCATGTAATAAAAACACTCCTCCCTAACAAATCTGCAGTTAAATGAAGTGAATGAAGTTCTTACTGTTGCGGCTTAGAACTTCTTTAAAAATTAAAAATTATTTTTTTTGCGTATATCTGTGTTTATCATTTACCTAATATGTGTGTGAATCAGTGAGTGTGGCTAAGCAGGCAGTGATGTAAAATGGTGGGCGTGGCTAAGCAGGCAGTCATGTAGAATCAGGCAGAGGTGGTGTTTATCGACAATATTACATCATAAAGTGGCGCATTTCATACGCTGTTGTTTTGCCAGATGGACTTTAATATAAACCATTTTTAGACTAACTAGTTCTGAAACTTACTGGATGTTTTTATAGCACAATGTGACCTCTTATTGGTCAAAGGTTCAAGGGAATTTAGATTTCTTGGTTCATTACCCTTTAAGTCATCAGTGAATAGATGGGACATATTTATGATCATTTCTATGAATATTCCAGCTTTTGGAGCTTATTTGTTTCTTCTCAGGATTATCAGACCATCCTGAGGGCTTGGGCAGTGAAGGACTTTGCTCCAAGCTGCACTCTTTTTGTTCAGATTCTCAAACCAGAAAACAAATTTCATGTGAAATTTGCAGGTAAGGATAAATCGGTCTATGTAGATGATTTCAAAACATTTTAAACACTGTACGAATGCAGCGAAGTACTTTGATGCACATGTTTTCAACACACATTTTTTCTGCTATTTCACCTGTCAGATCATATTCTTTGTGAGGAAGAGTTTAAATACGCTATGCTGGCCCTGAACTGCATCTGTCCTGCCACTTCCACCTTTATCACACTGCTGGTGCACACAACTCAAGGCCTGTGAGTACACTAGCTGGATGACATGCGATTGCAGAGCTGGTGCAACAACCACATTGTTTCGATCAGATGCTTTCTTAACGGCTGTTTTCTCTCGTTGGGACTTTTACACATGATAGAAATTTGTGTCTGAAGTTTTATATTGCAGCCTGGAGAGCTCAGTTGCAATCTTGCTCAACAGCGCCACACCTGTCAAACCATGTTATTACATGTTCTTACATTAGGTCATAGGTCATAGTAGATAAAACGGTATAGCAAACGCAAATAAAAAAGCAAACATAAACTCACAGCACAACAGAAATGCTCCCAACCACTAGAGGGCAGCTGGTCTGCAGAAACGGCTATTTTGCGAGGTACTGGCGGGTGCTGCAGGTTGTGTTTGTAGTAAAACTTTGTTGGTAGGATCCACAAAATGGACAATACATCGCAAACTGAAATTACGTCAAGGGATGGTTTTAATGTCAACATAAAAACAATCAAAACAGGTACCGCCCGCGAATACTTGTGACATGTGCAACATAGTCGTTTCTGCAGACCAACTGCCCCCTAGTGGTCTGGAGCATTTCTGTTGTGTTGTGGCTTAATGTTTTTGTGTTGTGAGCTTATGTTTCCTTTTTTAATTTCATTCTGTTGTGGGCTTATGTTTCTTTTTTAAATTGAGTTGTGTTGTGTACTACTGGGCCATCGTAAAATGCATATTCAACAACTAAAATATTTGAAGACAACTTTTTCTTGTTGTTGTTGCTGTTTGCAATGTTGACTTTCTGCCGGGTCTGCATGTGAAATTAAAAAAGGAAAAACTTACATCGTTGCTATGCAAATGTACCTTAAATTTGTGGTAGTCACTTTACTGATATTTATGCCATTATTTAAAACCCCAGTAAGGACGTCTTAATCTTTTCTGTGCCAGCCTTTTTAGTAGGTTAGACAATTGCTCTGCTTGTTTGTGATCCTACACTAATTAACTCTTTGTAAATTGCACTGTTTTCTTTAATTTGCAAATAGTCAGTAGATCAGTGGCAGAACATTCCACTTTCAAAGGCTAATTTGCTCTTTTCTGGCTTTTGGATTTAATAAAGTTGTAAAACTTGAAAGCAAAATTTCAATTTATGATATGATAGGATGTGTGCATTATCTCTGCAGAGAGGGCCAGCATTCTCCTGAGGACTGGCATGGGATTTATGGGAAATGCTCAGGAAATGAAGTGTACAGCATTGTTCTGAAAGAAAGCGTCTTCTTTTCTGAGTATGAGGGAAAGAGCTTCCCTTATGCCTCCTTTAATGCATATAATAAGTGAGTATGTGGAAAAAGCATCTTTGAGAAATGCATTACAGTACAGTAATCTTACAGTACAATGAAAATGACATTTGATCCTCGGAAATGGCGAGAAAAAATTCTTCTTGTGTAAATATCTCTCTCATGTTTGTAGGTACGGTATCTGTCTGATTGGTGTCTGCCCTGACGACACTAAGAATATACTGCTGAACCCTGGTCCTCAGCACATCATGACACCTTTGGACGTGTGCTTCTACATCAGTCCCAGCAAAGAAGAGAACTCCTACTTTAAGACCAAGAAAGAAGACGAGACTCAACCTCCAACCTCCAGCGCTATTACTAGCATGGGTCAGACAAATGAGCATTATTATATAATTACTGTGAACAATGCTAAATTTTCAAAAGAGTGTGTCATAGCTAGCAAAAGGGTTAGCCCTGCCTTCTCACTAAAATAAAGGTTTTTTATCTTTTCCATGCTCAGAGTTGCTCTCAGATTGGTTCTGAATCACTTTTAAGCTAAGTTAGGAGCTCTCTGAGAGGATTCATAGAATATTTAACAATACAGGCCCAGACCTTTAGATTCTCTCAAACGAATGTGGATGAAAAATGCAATGTTGTTGTTTCTATATTTTTGTCTAAAGGTTTTTGTACTTCCTAAAGGTACCATGGCTGTGGACATGCAGGAAATATGCATTCCATCCAGTTTAGGTCCATCGCTCTCGACTGAAACGAATATATCGGAGACCAGAAAAACTCATATGATTCCTGTTTTGGAATTGCCCGACTCACCTTCCTTTGAGACTGATAACCTGCTCATCGATGATTCAAATAGTCAGCACTGCACTAGAGATAAAGACAGCAATTGGTAATTATTTCTTTCACTGATGTGAAAAAAATGTGTTTGTTAGATTAAATGTTAATAAAGAAATATTGAGTAACGTCACATTGTCTGGTACGAGAATGAGATGATCTGATTTTTTTTTGCAGTTACATTAAGGGATATCCTCCAGACTTACCCTACATTGGAAGCTCACCAATA
>JAUCMT010000047.1:2383583-2410297 GCA_032357475.1 Enteromius thamalakanensis
TGCATTGTTTTCGCTGCAGGTACAAACACACACAGCCTAGTAGGGAGTCCTGCGCTTTCACTTTAACGACACAAAAAATGCACATATCGTAGGAACGGTATAACTTTTTTTTGTTTGAGGTTTTGAAACCGTGACTTTTTCAAACCGCGGTTAACCTTGAAACCGGTTATCATCAGTACTTTTGACTTAAGTTTTATTTTCATTTAATTCAGTAATATAAATGTTACTGTTATTTAATTTTGAACAATTTAGTTTTAATTTGTTGTCGCTAGATTGCACTGTATACTGTATCTCAGTTGAGAAATACAGATTTCAGCATTATTAGTAATCTGTGTGTGCTTTTTCCTTTATAACAAGCAAGTTGAGTCAAACCACTTATATATCGTTTCGCAAATCGCAATTTTGACCTTAATAATCGCAATGTGACATTTTTCCCAAATCGTGCATCCCTATCTAGAAGTAACAATTAATTTTCACATTTAGTCAGAAAACCCAATACTTGCATAAAAACAGATTTACAGGTTTTAGAGGATTCTAGACTGTAATATTCCAAGCAATTGAAATAAATATACTCCAAGAATAAACTAGCTTGTTTGCTCCACAAATGGGCAACCTCACTGCTGACTGTTCTCTGGCACACACATATCAAAAAACAAACAAGACCCAATATGAACTCACCGTCACCGACTTCAACGTCATGCCGTGATAAGTTCCCATAGTGTCAATTTTGAAACCCTCAGTTTCTGTAAAAAAAAAAAAATGTACAAACAGTTAAAAATAAATTACTTGTAATGAATCAACAAAAGAAGATATATAAACCTTCCAATAAGCTTGGGGGACTTCACAGCATAATTTACAGATGATGCACAAAAGATAATATTTTAAAATAAGTTTGTAACCAGGATGTTTTTGGTAAGTAAATGGCGGCAGCATTTTTATTTTTAGGTGATCTATTCCTTTAACTCGTCACAGATTTATTAATAATAACAGCAGGGTTATAACAAAATTGCAGTTTTCTGAAACAAAATTATAGTTAGTTTTATTCTAAAACATATTATGTCTATTCTATTCTAAAAGTGCTACTTCGGCATCAGTTTTCCAATCTGTGGGTCCACAGATCAAAGAGTCAAAAATTCAAAATCAAGATCAAAAGGTTCTTATTATTATTTTTTATTTTAAATTTCCATTTATTCATCATATTTGCTGCCTCAAAGGCCAAAACTAAAGCTGATGAAATCCAACTTACCTTCTTTTCCTTTGAACCGCTCCTGATCGTATCTGTTATATGCAGCTGGGACTGGCTGTTTATTTCTTATTGCTGGATCCTATGGCATAAAAAATAGGAGTGTATTAAAAAACAACAACAAAACAAAAAGTCTCTGATATGTTTAGTAATAAAAATAAAATAAAAATTAAATTAAAATTAAAATAAAATTTTAAATTAAACTATTATTTTATGGTAACAATGAACTGATCAAAGAGGAAATTAATTTACACTTAAGTTATGCTAAAATTGTTTGTACGACCGAAAAAACAGCATATAAGCAATATAAAATATGCTACACAGTGATGAATATGCAGTGTTTTAATACACTATTACTTTATACATTGCATTTAGCATTTCTTATTTGTTCTACTGTAGTTTTGTTTTTTGAGTGCGTGTGTGCTGGTTGGTGGAGATAACTGACAATATAATATGCTTTTATTATAAAGCTGAAAATGTACATATATATATAAAAGTTAAGATCCTGATTCATTTGCTTATCAAATGTATGCCATTACACATGTAAAAAACCCTTCAGCCGAACAAAAGACAGTCCTCAGCTTAACGTTTACTGAGTGCTGTCCTCAGAGAACTCAGACACTTCAGTTTTCAATGACTGTTTAAACTATATGTTGTTTAAACATATATTTTTCATTTCTGCACTACAGCAGTCGTGGGTTAAACTGTGGATCATTTACATGCTTTGGCAAAATACATTCAATGACAGCAGTTTTTAAAAGACTAATTAGTCTCAGTCAGTCACAAACACAGCCAAACTTTATTTCCCCACAGGCTCTTTTCTAAACTGATAAACTAGGGTTGGGTGTAAGCTTATACCAGTATAAAATTTTCATTAATTGCTAATGCTTTTATCACGGTATACGATATTAAATCACAAAATTTAGTGGTTAAAAAACAATAACTAATATAAATAATATATATATATATAAAGCAAAGCACAAAAAAAATTATAAAAGTTAACATGCAAAAGAATTAAAAGGGTATCACGTTACAATAAGACATCATTAGTAAACCTTAATTAATGCAACAAAAGCCACATTTGCTACAGAAGTTATTTATCTTTGTTAAAAATAATACAACTTTTAGTTAATGTTAGCTTAAGTTTATTAAACAAAAATTATAATTACTTTGATTTTAAAGCGTTATTAAATATTTGAATTATTATTATTATTATTATTATTATAAGATTAATGAATGTTTAAGAGAACTGCTCATTGGGAGTTTGTTAACCAATTAATTAACTGTTAAATAATGAAGCCCTAAGGTAAAGTGTGACAAAATAATATAGAATTTTAAAATAAATAGCCTATTTGAATTAAATATTCAAGTATTTGGCACTAAATGAACATCACAGAATAGATCATTAGCACAGCTGGGGTTTTCGGGGTACTGGCTGTGTTTCGGCTGTTTAGCGCCCTCTGTGCATTTAACCAGTTAATAGGAAAAGTGTTCATTAAAATGCATTCAAAATTTGAAAAAAATTTAAAATAATTATTTTCAGTATAATTAAAAACGTGCATATTTATTATCATGATATATTGCATTACCGATTTCGGCACATGTCTAGTTGGGTGATATTCTACTTTTTTTTTTTTTTTTTATGAGTTTAAAGCTAGATTTTTGCTCTCAAGTGACGGTTGCATACAAAACGTTTCCATTTACAAATTAGGAATAATTTTTGACTATAAAGTAAACATGGACCAAAGCACATACTGCAGTGAATTCTACATTACTCTTCTTTTGTTTGAGTATGTCCATGTTTTATGAGTGAAAATGTTTGTTGGTTGAGAACCTTTGCTACTGTTTTGGAAGAATGGCTTGATGTTTGTATAAAGTGTTTTGTTTAGGGCAATATTTAAAATGAAACATGGTTAGGAGAGCATGTTACGTGAAACGTGTCCTAGCAACTGTTCAAAACACAAACAAACAAACAAACAAACAAACCAACCACAGCATTTGTATACAGCTGATAAGAAAGCAGAAAACACAAACATGCACACATTAATAAAAGCGGCTCTTGTGCACTCACCACCTGAGCTTGGTTCTGGGTCTGTCTCTGTTCAGGGGCCCGGCCTTCCTCCCGCGCCTTCACTGATTGCAGGATGGCAAATATATTTTTGGAGAAATTCTGCAAATTAAAAGATCATCATGTTTAGGAGTTCATACTTTTTAAATATATCTAACATTTACTTTCTTTTGTGCAAAACTGATTTTAAAAGAAAATATAGCAGGAAAAAAATTATAATAAAATAAATTACACACATGACTTACTTTAAACCAAGTTAGACATGTTAAAACCAACCATTCAAACACCAACTGTAACAAAATGAGCCATACAGGAAAACAGCTTTATGATCAATGAAATACCACCACCTGCAGGACAACTATTTTATATTAGTGGTCAAAAATCGTAAAGAGACATTAATTTGCAAGGCAGAACCAGAAACTAAACGCTATCTGAACACACAAGTATAAAATACACTCACGCATGGGTAAAGTATAAAGAAGGCTTCAGCATAAACCATCAGGAAAAGAATGAAGTTATGAAAAGAGAGTCAGTTAATCAGTGCCGCTAACAACCGGGTCTATAACTAATACTAAACCCCTGCTTCGCTTGCTTATGGGTTTGGATCTGCTATCATGTGGATCTTGGTTTGAAGAGTGATGAATTCCAAAAAAACGTCCTGATTCTGATGAGTGGGAGGTTCTTCCCACTGGGATCTGTGGAGAACCGTGGATCTTTGGTTGAATGGAAATTTAAGACCACAAGACCTGGCCCAACACTCAGGTGTTGCTAAATCCTCATTTAGAGGATCTATCTTTTTAGAGGATACTAACTAGTATTAACATGCATAAACAGTACATAATACAAAAGACAATATACAAAAGGACCTGGGGCCTGTACCATGAAGAGGGATTAGCTGGTTAGCCAGGTAAGTTTAGGATTAGTTTGCACCAATCCTGGATTTTAGGTACCATGAAAGAAACTCGGCTTCAATTGGTGTTCATTGCCATGGTAACTTGCGCTGCACAGCTAACCTGCTCCGGGGTTATGTTCAGGGTTAGAGAGCAAATTTGAAAAAATGAGCTTCCAGCAAGGTGACACATGTCTGATGCAATAAAGCCACTCCCCCAGCTTCTCTTACTCCACATTAAAACTTTGTTTAAAGATAAAATCATCCGATTTTTTTATTATTATTTTTAGAATTACTTTATTATTTATCAATTATTATCTCCTTAATCCATTACACAAGCCAATTTAGTTTAATAGTAATATAATATTTAAATTAATATAAATATGGATAATACAGCTTACTTGCAAGTTTTTTTTTTCCTCTTTAATTAAAGGATCGTTTCATCTCGCTGTGTAAATGTGTTGCAATTCCTCATATTGCTCAATCTTTAAATCTTTGGTAGTGAATCTGACTCTCTCACAAGAAGTGAATGAAAGTTTAAAAGCATGTGATTGGCTGGAGAGAAAAAAAAAAAAAAAAAGCATAATAAAAGTACTAAAAACAAAAACGTGTCACCAAATATACTTGGGCGGCCGTTAACATACCTGGTTAATACCAGTGGGAAGCACTGAATAAATTGTGTACATATAATATATATATATATAGTTTAATATCTATTAAGGAAATTAAGTTTATTGTTTTTAAACACGTTAATGCATAAAATGGACAGCCCTTGTTTTATTTTTCCTCTCACCTTGCCGGTGCTCTGTAAAATGGTCGTCCTCGTCCTCCACACTCTCTCTCTGCTCACAATGTCTCTGGTCACGTCCACTTCAGCATCCACGAAGCTCCTCTGTTTCTGGGTGATGTCATCGTCCAGGTCAGTCTTGATGGTAGAACGCTTCTTGGCCATGATTTTAGCCTTGATAGCAGCGATCTTTTCCACAGACATGGCTTCTGACAGAGACCTAAGATCAGAAGAATAATCAGCTCAACTCATATCTAGGAGAACTAAACAGTTAAGATGTGACAAGATGTGGTTTAGGCACAATACACAATTTCTCTATTTACTAAACACATCTTTATTGGATTACAGTAACAGTAAGTAAGTACATAATGTTGTTTCAAACTTGAAAGCATTATTGTCTCTCTGCATATTTTGAGGAATGACCAGGCAGTTCTGGTCCCCATAGGCTTGTTATATCTTAGTTCCATACAATGTAAGTTAATGGAGAAGGAAACTGTTTAGTTACTAAAATTCTTCTAAATATCTTCAACAAACTTTAACTACAAGCATCATGTCTTCTATTAACTTTTTGTACATTTCACATATTTTTTTGTTAAAATGTTCAATCAGTGAGATCATACCTGATCTGATCCGTCTGCACGATGCTTTCCTTATGACTCTCGAGACGGGCAGCCAGACGCTCTTTATCCAGACGCACACGCTCTTCATCCTGAGAATCACATGCAGAAATCATGAGAAGTGCCCAAGCATGATGCTATTCGACATTTGATCTTTTTTTTTTTTTTAATTATGTTTCTTACCTCAACCCGAGGCTTCTTTGCCTCTGAAGACACTTCATCTGCTGCCCTTTTAACTGTTCAAACAATTGCAATTTAATGCCAGAAAAAGTGTGACTTTTGTCCCAAATGAAGGCACTTTCAACTAATTTAAATTAGTTACATGCCCTAAAATAAAGATCTTATTATGGCTTATTACATTTCATTTAACGACAAGGACACACTAAAAAAAAAACAAGCTCACATACCTTGCGTTGGCCTTTGTAAACCAATCTCAATAGGCGCGCTTCTGTCAATACTTGTTGATGATGCTGTAAAATTTGAATAAATGGCAAACAGGTAAATAATTATGATGCTTTAGTAATGAGTTTGAACATGAATATAATCACACTTACAGCTTTCTCCATTGAGATAGGACAGCAAGTCTTTTCTGTCGGGTCGTCTTACAACAGGGATGTTCTCTGTCTTTAAATCACAAAAACAGGTTTAAGTTTTACTTTCCAAGCACCTGTGTGGACAAGCTACATTATGAAACAAAATCATAAAGAAAAAATTTTTTCCTGTTTATAGGCACCTCACTAAGCTTTAATTAAAACCTGAATACATTTTTAAAAAATTTAAAAAAACTAAAATTTTTTGGAGAGGCAGAGTTTAAATGGGCTTAAATATCATGAAAATAAATAAATATTTTTACTGTAATAAAAAAAAATAATAATAATGCTTTAAAATGTGCAGTAGACTGCGTTTTATACTTACTGCAGCTCTCCGCACATAGGACGGGTGAGGAAGATGCACATTGTTGAGCAGGAAAAGAATAGAGTCAAGAGTGTAGTACTCTTTAGGCTGTCCCTCTTTTCCAGTTCTGGAATTACATTACATTGCATGTTTAAAAAAAGTTATATACACACAAACAATAATAATAATACAAATACACTCTAAATTTATCCCAAATTATATCACCACCACCATAATTTCTATGCAAAAAAAGAAAAGAAAAATACAGTAGAGGTTGATAAGTCCAACACAAATAAAGAACTAACTGAACCTGCCAATAAAAAAGTCAATAATTTAAAACACATTATCCTCAAAATGAATTGTGCTGTATAAACCTTAAATATAAACATGAGATCAGGTGGCTTTACATCAAAACATGGCGTGCAGAATACTTGCTAAAAAGCATTGTTGTGGTCCCATGGTACAGTAACAGTATCATACACCAAATATATATTTACTTGCTACTCCAGTGCACTTTCAAGTACACCGGTATGCCACTTTGTAGTAACAAAGTTAGTGGTCAGTGTTTGCTGACAAGGTTTAAAACTCTCAGTCAGAGCAGATGATAATTATTCAACACTGTAACAAACGAGAAGTTGCTGCGCAGCATCAGTGAAGCCTATGCAAACAGCTTTAAACCACAGCCAACCGATTAGTTGCAAACTGGTGCCTATACACGTATCTGCGCTGACTTTCAGACACGGAGCACTTTATCCCGCACAAGAACACTTCAACACAACACGAGTTACTCCGCACGAGTCCATCAGTTAGCAGTAGCTAAAGCAGCTCAGCTCAAAACAACACGAAGAGATGAGCGGGACACGCGCACACTTACCCCCAAATGACATAGTTAGTCTTGACATTTTTAGGCCAGGAGAATTCTCCGAAAATAACTTCATCCCCTTTTGCAACGATCTCCTTTTTCTGGATGTTGTACTGGCGAAGAACACTCAACACATCCGCCATGATCGCGCCTCCTCTTTACGAGTGTTTTATTTAAGACCCATCAACTTCTCAGTACTGGGGCTGCCTCGAATAGCGCCTTTAGGAAATTAATGCTTAAAAATGCTTTTTATCGTATTTGTTGCGTTTCAGTCGCAATGGAGACAATATAAACAGATTAAGTAAAGGGATTGTTTATAGGTGGATCAAAGTTTAATATTAAAAAATAGATTTAAGACTCTGATGCACAGCTCAGGCAAATATGGGGCAGCTAAATCGAATTGCCTCAGGTACCGCTGCCAAGTATCAACTGTTTATTTACTGTTACACAGGAGATATAAAACACTCATATATCTATTTTGGAAAATTGTATATTCTATTAATAATGTCAAAATAGCTTAAACTTAATTCACATAACTTCGGAAAACCTGTTTTATTACTTTATTAATTTAATAGGTTTCTAATTTTAGTTTTAATAGTTATTGTATCACTTGTATTCGTGTGATTTATGTGTTTTATTTTATTATTACATTCAAACTAAAATAAATTAATACTAACACACACTAGAATTTATTACTACTAATACTGCTAATAAAATAATAATTCACCTTTTATATCACACAGACCTGCTAAGATACAGAATTAAAAAAGTATCACAGACAAATTACTCTCAAAAGGCTCTTTATTAATTTATATTTAATGTGCTATTAACAGAAAGATATATTGTTTTAGACAGAACCCAATTGGCAATTTAGCATCAATTTGAACAGCATTTTTGGCTTCAAAGACTAAAATACTTTTAGTTATTATTATTTTAATAGTGTTAATAAACTTAACGAGGTCACCTTATGAAACAAATGTATGAGCAATATAAGCAAAAATAAACTTTGGTAACTTGCTATGATGTTAACTACAGGGACAAATTCAACAAAAACTGTTTCACTTTGTAACATCCACGAGAGCACAGCCTTTCATTATTTGTCATATTTATTATCCCACAATTCAAGAGTTTTAGATCTAAATTATCTGCAAAATTACACAAATAGGTACATTCAGTATTGTATCTCAATAGGAACAGGTAGCACTTGTCTACAGAAGTTTTAGTGTTTGTTAGTTTGTGCCATACGTAACAATCATCCTAGCAGCGTTAGCAAACTTTAACCTCGATTTGACACTAAGAGGCACAAAGAGCAAAAGGAAATGCAAAAACGTAACTTTCTACACATATAAAAAATGATTATAATTCAGTCTCTTTCACAATTTTGAAATGATATTTAGTTCAAAAGAGAAAAAGCCTTTCCTGTCAAGCCTCTCTTGAATCATAATAAATGGTTATTTGCGATCATATATCAAGATACCGGACCACAGAACACTTGAGGTATTTCAACATTAAAACATTACCTTTAGTCTAGTCATTTAGGCTACATGAGGTTTCTGAGAAGATCTGATTGCTAGATTTCAATGACCTCGCAAATTGATTTTGCTTTATGCTTCTCTCTGAAGACCTATAGAGCTCGATGCGTGATATTTTATAGCAACTCGTTAGAGAAGATAGCACGAGTGGAGACGTTACACATAATGAGCAAGGCCTCTTTAAATAAGTACATTACTTCCAAAGGGGGTCATACATGAACGTCTCAAAGAGTTCAGCTATGGAGCATTATTTCACCGGACCAGGGTAAAAACATACAGTATACTGGATGAATATCAGTAAACACAATCGTCGCTCTGCATGGTTTTCATTGCAATTAATCCAGCCTGCTGGATGTTCAATTAGATTCTGGACTGCAAAAACACAATTTCCAAGTTAAAATGCTGAAACATTTTTTTTTTTGCATGTTGATGCGGGGTGCATCCATGTCTCTTTGTCCTTTTTGAGAAAACCGACTGCGTGCTTTAAAACAAACAGCTTTTAAATGACATCGAGAGCGAAGTTACGGATGACATTGACTGCTTGCGAGTCGAAGCCGCAGACGTCGAGCATGCCACGGTCTTCAGGGTCTGCGACGCACAGGGAGCTGGAAATCATCCCGCACACAATCAGCTTGGAAAATACACCGCTTTTCTGAAAACAGAAAACACAAATATGTATCTACGAAGTAGCACCTTCAACTGACGTCTAATTAGTTTAACTGTTTAACTAAGTCAACCAATTCTGAAAGAAATTGATTTTTTTCTTGTAAAAAGCAATGACATGATCAAAACTGAAGACATTTAAGCTACAAAAGTACAAGTTCAAGTAAATCCTGAATTTTATATTCATTAAAGAGTTCTGAAAAACATGACTGTTTCCCCAAAAATATTAAGCAGCATAATAATGTTTAATATTGATAATAAATAGGGGCTGTCGAAAAGATTTTTTTATTTAAAACAGCATTAATTTTTTTAAGTACAAAAAAAACACAAAATTATGTCTAAGTGCTTGGTTTTGGGGAGTGACCTCATAAACAGTCTTTTAAATTAAATTCAATTAAAAGTCTCAAATGCCCATAAAGAGTGTGTCAGGCCAGCATCATCAGGTTTTAAAGAGACAGTGCTGATTTTAAAGTTTAAATAATAAATAAATCACTTACTGTTCTCCTTGCTGATTAATGAATAAAGATGAATCTACATACGATTTATAGGTTATGCATTTACAATTGATAGTTTATGTGAAACTTGTTTTAAGTACACTACTTTTAAATATTATACTGTAATGTTGAACAGCTATAATTAATGGCTTATTCATTAATAATAGGCTGTTTATTAGAAAGATGAATGGTGATGCAAAATATAAAATGATGCAAAGAAACATTTTATATTTCAATCAATCATAGCTCAATGTTGTTTCTACATTCATTTTGAGATTCAGTCTGAAATTATGAAAAATATACTATGTTAATATGCCATTAATTGCAATTATTTGCAGAAACATGAGCGATTTGATTTTATAATTGATTGACAGCACTAATCATAACCAGAAATATCAGAATGATTTCTGAAGGATCATGTAACACTGAAGACTGGAGTAACGGCACTGAAAATTCAGCTTCGATCACAGGAATAAATTACATTTTAAAATATATTAGGAAAAAAACACTTACAGTTAACTGCAATAATATTTTACAATATTTCAGGTTTTAAACCGCATTTTTTTTTGCAAATAAATGCAGCCTTGAGAGACTTTCTTTGAAAAACATAATATTTGAGTGTATAAATAGCCTACAGTATATAAGGTAGGATTTATCTAATAAATAAGTCAAACACTTTAAAAGTCACATGACTTTTGGTTTTCTTATTTCAGGTTGCACTCACTTCTCTATACGTCTTCAGTGTGTCTGCAGGATTTTCCCTCCCAAATGTTTGATTATTAGTGAAAATGATGAAGACGTCCACAGTTTTATCATTCTCCGAGGCCCAGGTTATGGGTAAGGCACAGTCTGTGCTGCCACCAGGGGTCTAGAGATGAGTCACATTTATTATTATTATTATTATGACTGTAGATAAACGAGATGTAATTATTCACAAAGGGGTTGATTGTTCTTTTTTTATTGCTTGAATACATTTAGGATTAGGTTGCTGCATTTACTTCAGAAGCAAATGAGAGTAAAATCTTTACAGCACAAGCATCATCTTACCTGGATGAGCTGTGCTGCTACCTGCATTAATGTCATATCAGAAGAGACAGCGCAGGGACGAACACTTCCTTCAGAGAAAACCACAATCTGTGCATCTGGCTCCGTCTGAGCAAATACCTGCCATTAAAATAAAGAGTTATTAAACAACTTCCTAAATTCAATTTGAGGACTCATTATTTCATCTGGATTTTTCCTTTACAACATGTAAGAGCTATCAGAAAATAAAACAGCACACAGATGATTATGTGCATGTAAAAGGCCCTTTTTTATTTTCTCTGTAATAAAAGAATTTAGGTTTACTTTATTAGACATAATAAAAATTAAATTAAATAATAATAAATAATAAAACAAAAATAAAAAAAATTTTCCATCAGGTTTTGGAGAAAAATCTATTTGTGCACCATAGTATTGTACCGATTTATGCTGTATGTTTTGCATCATATTACTGGGGGATATAGCCACATTTTCTACTTTTTTAATTTTTTATTGGCTCCATTAAATGAGCTATAAAATTCTGGTCTATCAAATAAAAATTTTTACAACAAGAAATGTGCAAACTTTTTTCATATTTCTGTTTATGTTATGTCAAAAAAAAAATCTAATTAAAAAATATTTTTCTGACTATTATTTAATGTTATGCTTAAAAAGGATCCGCTTTTTAAAACCTGAACTAGCATGCAGACAGCATTAAAGCTAACACGAATCAACAAAAAGTCTTAACCTCATGGGTAAGTTCTTGGTTCGTTATAATCAACATTTCACTTCTTTACATGAGCCGCATACGAGAGGAGTGCACTGGAGAAATTTTTCTCATTCTTAGAGGACATTCATCGATGTTTACAGGACCAGAGCGTCCCATCAGGAAAGGAATATGCAAGGAATGTGAAATATGTGCCGGGCGGACCCTGGCATCCACACACACTTCCTCCAAGGACAAAATAACAGCTTCAGATATGTCTCCTCACAGACTTCATGGTGTTGTATAGCAGGAGTAAGTTTAGTGTCTTACCAAACACATGGCCGCTGCCACCGCCACGGTGCTGATGGAGCTGCCGTGAGTCACGCTGCTCAGAGAAGAGCTCACATCCACTGCCAGCAGAAAGCGCTTGCCTGTGGCCTCCACAGTCTGGAGACACAGAGAGTCACAGCTCAACATCACAATATGTCTTCTGTAGTCAATGGAAAACAATCCCGACGGCACTCACTGAAATGCTTTTGCTGAAGGCGCAGTCCAGGGCTTGAACAATGTCTCGGTCCGGATCCCATTTCAGTTTGCTGCGCTTCCCATGACCTCTCTTATAGTTTTCAGACGCCACAAGAATGTTGAACGGGTGTGTTTTTGTCTAAAGTAGTTGGTTTGAAAGTAAAAATGTATATTCAAGTATTGGAAATGGTTTTATAATTATATTCAATTTCATTTACTATTATTAAATTCACTTAATATTTACAAATGAAAAAAAAAAACAACTGCTACAAAATAACCAACCAAGCATTATTTATCTTTAAGACATTTTAAATACACACACATAAATATATATATATATAATCATATAATTTATATCACATAAATATATTTTAATCAATAAATTAATGCATAACAGATTTTTCTTAAATATAAATACACGCATTTGTGTGTATTTATATTTGGACATTTAATGTACATTAAATTAGCTAAAATATTAAATTAAAAATTAAAAATCAAGTTTAAATATTATTACCACTACAAAACAACAAACCAAGCATCGTTTGTCTTATATAAATACAGCACACATGTTTTTAGGCTTGCAATTAAAAAAATGTATATAAAAATGGATTTACATATTTGGACATTTTAAATTTCACGTCATTAAAATAGAAAAAATTAAATTCAAGCATTTTAAGTGTAATGCAACTAAATTATAAACAAAAAACAAGCATTGTTTACCTTAAAAAGCATAATTATGTTTATAATTATAATAGAGTAAATATGCTATTACTATAATGTTGATATGTAATTCTGTGATTCTCTTTTTTTTGGATATGTGTGAACCTGAGGAGAATATATCCAATAAAAACGGATTGAAAAACTGATTAAAGTTCTTCTGAAAGCTCTTGTTTCAGTCGATTGAAGACAGCATTTGTTACCTAATGCAATGATGTTCATGCATTTAAGTAGCTAAATGCTATTTATAAAAGTTGCTACCATGATGTTGTTATAACCTGACCTTTTTCAGAGCCGTCTCATCCTGAATCCTCTCACAAACAGCTGCAACATCTGCACTTCCTGCTGCCAGAACTTTGTTTGCTGTCAGCTTCCCCAAATGCTTCAATAAAACAGCAACGGGCATCTCTTTCAGCAGTGCTTTCCAAACCTAATAAAGGACCAACAAATAAACTGTCACCATATTAAGACAAAAACCAAGAAATGCTCTCGGCCTCTAGTAATGGAGAAGCTAATAGCACACCTCTATTATAAATCTTGATTCAAATTAAGACGCTTATTCAAGTGGTTCAGACCTCTTTGGACTTGAGGTGGTTGGTCAGGATCTGCTCTTTCTCCAGCCTCTGCTCCTCGATGAGATGAATGAGCTCCTGTTCATCAGTGCAGTGCTTGGCTTTCTCCACAGCCTCCAGATACGCAAAAACCTTCTGCACTTCCTCTGAGTTCTCTTTATCACCATACGCTTCCTGAACACCCTTCCAGCCTTTCGTGATGTATTTGCAGACAACTGCAACACCTGTAAGAACAAGAACACATGCTCAGCTTTCATCGTCTCAATGAGAGGTTCATGATAAACATTTAGTTCTGAATAAAAGCTGCTGATGTCAAAATAAAAGCTGTTGTTAAAACTGATTACAGTTTTTTTGCTTAATATTAATTAACAATATTCATCTATTTTATTATTAGATATTAATAAGAGAGCTTAGAAGTAATTAAAATGTTTTAATGCAATTACATGATATGCTGAAGATTACTGACATTTACATCCACTTACAATAATTATAATATTAATAACAATATACTTCTTTATCATTGTTTTAAAATTTTTATTTTTATATAATTATATATTTATTTATATTAGAAAATATTGGCGAGGTTAGGTTTGATGATTAATATATCATTAACAGGGCTTGTAATCTGATTACATGATATGCAGGAAATAACCTGGTGCATTTAAAAAAAAAATCATAATTTTGAAATAATAAATAATGATGATTTAGTAAATACATAGTAAATTTTGATTTTAAAAAATGGCTCAGAATTTCTTAAAATGTTTTCTAATTACATGATATGCTGAAAATAATATATATATATATATATATATATATATATATATATATATTATATATATATATATATATATATATATATATTTTTTTTTTTTTTTTTTTTTACATATTTATTAAATTGTTGTTATGACAAAATCATCAAATAGTCATTACACAAGTGCCTTTCAATGATCAATATAAGCCTATGGCAGGGCACTGTCCTCAGCAAGCACTCACTGTCATTGGTTGGCTTCATGTGAGACAGTCTGAGGAGGTCCTGGTGGGACCAGCCCGCTCTGTGCTTGCACTTGGTCACGGTCCGCGCCAGGCTCATCCCGTCCTGGCTGTTGTACCAGTCCGTCACGGCCCTCCGCAGAGCCCGGCCCCACATCCCAGAGCCCTGTCTCAGCTCTTTCTTATACTGCACAAACGTGAAGAGCTGCGCGGGCGTCCGACACAGGTCCTTCAGCGCCTTTAGGGCGGCCTGCCTGGTTCTGCAGTCGGCGTGCTGCGAGCAGACAGCCAGGGCGAAGAGGCTGGGGCTGACACAGACAGCGCGGCCCTCCAGACTGGAGCGTCTGATCTCCTCCACCACCTCACAGCCCTGTCCCCCCTCGATGAGCTGCATCAGGGCCAGGGCGCTCTCTATGCCCAGAGCACACTCTCTGGTGCTGTAGGTGGCGCTCTCAGAGCCGTAGCAGAGGAAGCGGCGCAGACTTACAGCGGCGGTCACTGATCTGCCCGACGAGTTCAGCACCTGTTCACTAACAACTGACAGCTGCTCTGGAGGAGATGCTGGATCCATATTTAACCGTCCTTTAGTCCTACAAACAGACCACAGCTGTCAGTATTACAGTCTGAGCACAGGACATCAACACTGTCTGCAGACACGCAAGCATTTCGTTTATAATAACCCCATTAAAAACCATTTATATATATAGGGAAATATTAATATAAGGTAATATATACATTTGAAAAAAAGAAAGAAAAAACTGTATATATAATAATAATTACAATACTTAGATATGTATATTATTTTACATAGACGCATATAGCACAAATATTAAATATGGCATTTAAATATGAAGATGGAGTAATATATGATATATAAATAATTAGTATAGAAGTATAAAATAAAAAAAATATATTTATAATAAATATATAAATAATTTTAATAATAATAATAATAATAATTTAATAATTTCTTGAAATATGTATATATATATATATATTAGGGGTGGGAGAAAAAAATATTTCTGAGCGGATAAATGCACTTTATAGTTAGGTTTAACACACACACTTTCATTTACACATACAATATCTACTAATATATACTTATTTATGTACAGTTCAGCAAGCACAATAAATATTAAATATATTTTAAATATGTATATTTATATACAATACTATATTATAAAGGCCTAATAAAGAAATATAAAGTTTACATAAAGAAATATTAACTTAGAATATTTACAAGTGCACGTGAATAACATAAAAACATATACATTATAACTTTCATTTTAAAAATAATATAAAAAACACATATCTATATATAGGTTTTAATATAAAAATGAAGAAACATCTATCTTGAAATATGTACTTATATATGTAGAGGTGTTTTTTGCGTTAGTTACACAAACATACATTACACATTAACGTTACATAACATTTGTACTTGTAATAAATATTTTATATATTATAAATGCTAATATAATATAATAAGGATAATGATTTTTAGGTTCAATTTGCTGTAATACAACTTTAAGTACACTTCATTGTAGCTTTTAATCTTTAAAAAAGCATATGTGTGTATATGACACGAAGCCCGTCGGACTGAGCGCATCTTGTTTTGTCAGCTTTATGAGGCTCAGATAGCGCTTTTAATCCCTTTAGCCGGCTAGCCAGAGCGAACCAAACCTCCCCAAAATACACGCAGCCAGCCAATAAAGTTCACACTGAACTGCTCCATCACAGCCACACTACATCACCGATCGACTGCATCGAGACTGCATCCTTTAAATCACAAAAACACACACACACGCACACATGATGATGATGATGATGCAGGCAGGGGTAACGTTAGACGGAGATCAGCTAGCCCGATGCTAACACATCACTCTCTAGCCGCTCAATAAACTCTCTCGCTGCATGAAGAAGTACATCGAAATACAGCACAAACACTTTTAATAAGTGCAGAAGCTATTTACCTGCTGTTGTCCTCCGCCAAAGTCTCTTGATCTCCCGGAGAGTCCCACTCCCAGCTCCTCCCTAAAAATCTCAGCCAGGGAAGAGAACAGCGAAGACTCCTGCCTGAGCGCCGACGGCCGCGTCTCAAAACCTAGCGACACTTCTAGCTGGACCTCGGTACTAGCGACGCGATCCGCCACTTTTAGTAAGGATTGGAACTTTCCAAGTTAAAAGAATCATGCGATATTATAACACACGTCCTCCCGACTCTAAACCCGTCACTTAACGCTCTGTTTAACGCTGTCTAGGTAGGCAGCTAATTAGGTTTTGAGACACAACCCCCCAAAACGTCCCAAGCAATAGGAATAAAAACTATAAAATATTTTTTCTAGCTATGGAGCTTTAAAACAATGCGTGTTTAATAAACATTCTTTTACAATATCCTGGAATCGGATTGTTTTTAATAATATTTAATTCTTGTACAATAATTTTTTATATAGGCACACACACACGTCACTTTTTATTTTATTTTTATTGCTGTGTCCCGTTTTGTGACGCATCTTCATTTCCTTCCTGTCATTTATTTACATTATACATATATACCTTACGGGTAAGGAAGGCAAATTTCATATTCCTTTTTATATATTTTTTTTATTTTATTTCTTTTTACAGGGTCACTCACTATACAGCTCATAGATGAGTTTTTTCTCTTCATGGTGCATCTGTCTCTCGGTCTGACACAGAGGGATCTGGCTCACAGGTTTAATATCCATCAGTCCACCGTGAGTCAAATTATTACAACCTGGGCCAATTTTCTTGATACCGTTCTTGGATCAGTATGCCTCTGGATGTCTCAGGAGGAAGTCAAGGCTCACATGCCAAATGAGTTCCAGGATTATCCTGACACGCAAGTGATCATTGACTGCACAGAGCTGCTGTGTCAAACTCCGTCCTCCCTCTTGCTTCAGAGCGAGGTCTTTTCCTCGTATAAATCCCACAGCACCTTTAAGGGGTTAATTGGCACGGTCACCTTTGCTTCATCCCTGTATGCAGGATCCGTCAGTGACAAGGAGCTTTTGAAGCAGTCTGAGATTGTGCCTCTACTGAAACCTGACATGGCTATTATGGTTGATAAGGGTTTTCTGGGGAATGACTGTGTGCCATGCAAAGTATACAGGTCTGCTTTCCCGTCAAAAAGAGAGCAGATGTCGGCTGGTGAGGTGAGGGAGACACAGTCCAGTGCTCGTCTGAGGGTCCATGTTGAGCGTCTCATCTGCAGGGTGAAGCGGCACGAGCTGTTGGCTTGCCTTCTTCTTCTTGTAAACTACCAGAATGGCCCCTTGATAAAAGCATGGGCAAAGGATTAAAGACTTAATAAAACTCTTTGTATGCGATGAATCATTTTGGTTGGCAGAGAATGCTATGTAAAGCTGTGTATTCAATGAATATGTGTAAAATAAAATGTGCTTGTGTAGTTTTCTGTAAACAAGTAACTAAGCATTTCTTTGACAATGCTAATGTAAACATGTAAGTAACTTTAATGCAGCGATGTAAACATGTATGAACTGGTGAGTTCCTCTGTGCATCCTTATGAAATTCATTTGAATTTAAATGAATTTTCTGAAAATATTTTAACCATACCGTACAGTGTTTTATTATCTATTAAAATCTATGTATTGTATCTATTAATGTTCTATTATATTTATTCTATTAAAAATAAAGCAAATATACAAAATAAATATGATTAGCATTAGCATTAATCTGAGTAATTTTCCAACATAATGTGTGTTAAAATAGTTAGCCCCATGATTTAGTGAGAAAGATGTTTAAATGCAAACATAACAAGACTTAATCTCTGATTATTTTAGAGACGTTTATGTTGCAACTGCATTCATAATTTATATTGTTAATTTATTTTTATAGAAAGTGTTAATCTAAGTCATTTTCAAAATTATATATATATATATATGTATATATATTAGGCCTAGTCTTCTAAATGCTAATGTAAAATCTAATAAATCAATATTGAAAAAATGTCTGTAATTTAGAATTTTGTTTTCATTTGCATTTTTATTATTGATATTATTATATATTATTATTTATTATTATATATTATTATAATTATTATTCTTTATTCATTTTACTATTTTTATTATATATAATATATATTATTATTATTATTATTTTTATTTTTTATTTTTTTTAAATGCTTTGTGTGATTTTGATTTCGTTTCTGTTATTTTATTCTGTCTGTTAGTCTGTTAGTGTTTTATAGATATGAATTATTTCCTCTTTCACATTTTTTGTTATCTCGGTTTGATTGTATTTCTGGTAAAATCACAGTTATAATAATAGTAGTAATAATAGTATAACAAAAAAAAGCACTATCAAGTTCTTTTAATGTCGCACATGAAACGCGTCATCATCTCATCGCCATGAGCCACACTGCGCCTCTCTCCACCTATTTATTACTATAATGAAAAGACAGGCTAGTTCGATACAAGAAACGAATACTGCACAATGTGAACTTTCATTTCAGCAGGGGGAAAAAACCTAAACAAAATACAACAGACAAGAAAGACGACTGACTGCACTGCATTAAAAGCGACTGCTATTCGATCCTGTCTACGGCAGAGGGCGCTATCCTGCAGCTTCTCGCTCTATTTCCATTAAAAACGGGGTTACGCAGGGTAACCAAACGTATTAACTAAGCAGGCAAACTCTCATTAATCTGCCGTAGTTATATTGTTATTAATTAAGGGACCGTCGAATTTTATATCGCTGCTTTCCAGTGCTTTTAGTAAGCCACATGTTAAGTCTGCTTAAAAAAAGCGTGCTGGTTAATGACAAAAAGAATCCTTCCACATAAAGATAGCCAACTAAAATGAATGTATGGGCTAATGCTAATCAATATTAGTCCTGGTATAAGGTAAAAAACTGGAGTAAGGTTACACGTAAGGGACGACAAGCGTGAATATTAATTAGGTTGGACTGACGTTGCTTAGGAACCTTTCTTGAGTGTCCACTCACGTAACGTTACCCTAATTAATATTCATGACCAAGACCGCAGCATAGGACACTTATGTTCGAAACTCGGAACATCTTTAATTCCTTGACCACTCTTACCTCCTCTCTGACACATCATTTTATTATTAATTGTATTAAAGCAGTTCAGAAATCAGAGTTGCCATTTAAAGAAGGATTGTACATAATACACAAAGTAAAAAAAACAACTTCAGTTGTTTATTATATAAACCCTGTGTATGGAAGGACTTACATTATTGCTCTTAAGTCGCTTTGGATAAAAATGTGTCTTTATTTTCTTTTTCTGTATTTATTATAAAAAAGACACTCCAACTTTAGCATTCTCTATTCTTTTTCTATCATTTTGACTTTTTGAATTTTCTTTGCAGTTTTATGCAAAAGTTTGGGCATAAAAATGTTAACAAAATAAGAGAGATTATACAAAATGCCTGTTATTTTTTTGTTTAGTAATGTCCTGAGTAAGATATTTAAATGCATTACGAGTCTGGGGGTGAAAACATTTTCAATTTGAAGATTTCGGAAACATAAAAATATCTTCTGTTGCTTCCAAAATCAGTACTATATGGGTAAAAAAATCAACAAGATAAGAAAACTCTGAACATATTCATCCTGTTCAAAAGTTTTCACCCCTTAATGCTCTTAATGCATCTTATTTCCTTCTGGAGCATCTGTGAATGTTTGATAGTTTTGTAATAGTTGCGTTTACGGTCCTCGGTGTGAAGAGATGGATCACAAAATCATAAAGTCACTGTTGGGAAGGTTTCAAATATGCAAAAGATGCTGGAAAACTGAAGAATCTGCAGGAGCTATAGGATTTTTCTGTGTTTACCGCATACCGTCACAAAATAAAAAAAAGTTGTAGATCATCCAGGTAACCGCACACAGTATTAGGATCCAAGGGGTTGCGGACTATATGTAAACAACCTTTGTGAAAATATCTTAGAACATACTAAAAAAAGTATTTTGTACAATCTCTCTTATTTTCTTAACATTTTTGACAGATTCTGCAAGGGGTGCGCAAACTTTTGCAGAAAACTGTGTTTATAGGCCTAGTTGCTTGTGCTCATTTAGTTGCTTTGAATAAAATATATACATAAACGTAATAAATAATTTCTGTAATTTTGAATTAGTGTGCATTTTTTTTATTCTATTTGTTCTATTCTATATGCTTCTCTGTACAATTTTTTTTACTATTTTTCTTTTTACTTATTATACAAATAACAAAATTCTATTTTTTTAAAGTTTAAAAAAACATCCTAGCGCTTGAACGATGAACGTTAGTTATGTGCAGCTTTTGTTCTGCCCCTTCACATCTGTGTGGCTTTAAATGGACATTGACGCAATCCAATCAAACAGCGAATAAGAAACGCCGAGTCGCAAGCCCCGCCCCCTCCGACTTCTTTCTGTTTTCCGTTCTGCCGGGTTGCATTTCTCCGGGAGGCACACAGACTCGTCTCGCAGAGCGCCACCCATCTTCCCGTCTCCAAACTCCGGTCTCCGTTCACCTCTGCACTCTCGCGCGCATCCTTCATCCAGCTGCGGCAGCTCGAGCGTCTCAGTGGCAGGAACCGTGGGCTTTATAGGGCAATGATCTCACTGGAGCTTAATTTTAATTTATTTACGAGTGACCTTTCACATTACCTCAAAAACCAAGTTAAAGTGGGGCTCTTCGGCTCTGGGGTGGGACTCTCAGTGGTGCTCGGATTCAGCGCCGCGTATGCCTGCTACTACCTGCTCTCTGTGGCCAAGGTAAGGAGGCTGTCTGTCCGTCCGTTCACGTTCATGTACAAATGAATGGCGTGATTCGGATGCTCGTGCTCGCAGATCGGTGCTCGAGCGCTGCCGGCTAATGATGTCATAATGCAAGAGGCGGTATTACGTCACTACCATCTCTCAGTGCTGCATATTAATGTCATAGTGCGTCTTGAAATAGGCATTAAAGCGTTCGTGTGTCAAAAGGAGTCTTTCTTTCCGGTGTTTTGAAACATTTACACATGTGTCATAAAAGTATATTTCACAATTTTTACAGTTTAAAAGGGGAAATATATTTTAAGTGTTAACATTTTTACCACACAGAACAAAACGCTGGCTGATTTTGATAATAAACGTTTATAAAATGTTTCGCAAAGATCGTGAGTGATTGTTTCTAGTTAAAACTTATTTTTTTGTAACAATCTGTAACAATAATTTAATACAACAGCACCCATGGAAATATAAAAGTAGCCTAACTATAAATTATTAAACAGTACTAAAATTATTCGGGAAGTCACTGGAGACAATTTTGGTCTAATATAATAAATCAATACGTATAAAGTGATTTGCGTTATTTATGAATATTTTTAGTTATTAATACGTTATTATAATTATAGGCTATATAATATATTTTGATTGATATTATATTATCTAATATTTATTATGATGTATTTTATGATATAGAATTGTAATATAATTATTAAATATGTACTGTTTATTATGATCATAACTGTTATTACACATTTACAAAAATTTCAGGATTAAAGTTCAAATAAACAAAAGTTTAAGTCTTTTTTTATTTTTGCATATAAATATTATATATGCAGTTTATTTTAATACAAATAATAAATATTATTTTCATGACAATTAAGACACAACAAATACCTATACATAAAAATTAAAAAATAATATTTATTTTTTTAATGAATGGTATAAACATCAAATATACAGTAATCGCTTGAGTGGCCAAAAAAACATAATGGTCTCAGAAATAAACATCTGTATGCAAAATTGATTGAGTTTATGTACGTATGAATGAATAAATAATAAATAAATAAAATGGGGTGAATGTTTTGTCTACCGATGTTTTAACGGTTCTAGTTTTGCTTTCTGAGATAAGCACCAGTGCCGCTGTTCTTTGTTTTGCAGAAACCCTTACTGATAGCTGGAGGTAAGAAGTTTCATCAGTTCCTGAGGGACAAATGCCCCGTGGTCTCGGAGACCTATTACCCCACGTTCTGGTGCTGGGAGAGCCGGGTGCAAACGCTGCTCAGACCCTTCGTGACCGCCAAGCCCTGGGTCAACTACAGAAAGTGAGCGCTTTTCCCTCACAGTCACAGTCACAGTGTGTTTTATGTGTGCTTCCCTTCACAAAGCCAATAATGCTTTCAGAGGAATGCACAATTATTGCTAATCCTTGATCATTAGTCTGGGATTTTTCAAAGACTATGTTTCAGAGGCACCAGGTTTGCTTTAGGCAGGAAACAAGCATTTCTAAATATTAGGCTGTAAGAGCATTCAGAATCAAAGCAGATTTTTTCATTTGTTGCCACCGTTTCTCCTCTTGAGATTTGTTTTGCCTTCTTTAACATATAAAAGTGCACTTGGTAGATGATCAGAGAGCTTCTTTCAGCATTCATTTCATTGATTGTCTGAGTAGCTCTGTGTTCAGAGGACTCCTGTTCTCAGCAATATAAAGAGACAAAGAGAGAGAGCGCAGCTTATATCAGCTTTCCTGATGATTGCATGTCATGGGAACCAATACACCGATGAGAGAGCAAGTGTAGAGGGTCATATTCCAGGGGAAAAAATTATGTTTCATATAAAGAAAACATACTTTAGGATTTATACAAACCCATTCAGTGTGTGTATATTAAGGCAATGGTATGTTTATAAAAGAGAAATCATGCATACTTGCTTTAAAACTCCAGTTATAATAGTAGTCTAATAAAAGTTTAACATTTAAATTAATCAAATAAAATGTGAGACAGCTGCAAACATAATATTTTTTTCACAAGGCTTACATTTGTTTTTGCATGTAGTTATTATTTGCATATAGTTTATTTTTAATACAAATAATAAATGTTATTTTCATGACAATTAAGACACCAAAATACCAGTAATAAATATTATATTTATTTATATATTATAATATTTTTTAATTAATAGTATAAAAACAAATATACAAAAATATAATATATATATATAAAATCATAAGTGTCTCAAAAATAAATATCTTTATGCAAAATTTCTTTCTTTTTATTAATTTAGAGTTAAATATAAGGTATTAGCTGATTTTTCTGTGGTTTACCCTTAAGAACAGATTTACAGAAGAATTAAAAATAAATATAAAAATGCATAGCCTATTTTATAATATACTTAATAATTTTCTTTTATTAATGTATTTGATCGTATTAAAAAACAAAACATTTTTGTTTAATTAATGAACTAATTAATTTATTTTTGCTTATTTATTTAACATTTTTAACAGTATAATGTTTCCAATTTTGTTTATGCTTTTATTACCAATAATAAATCATCATTTCCCAGCATAATACAGGAAATAAATCTCTTGCTGCTTCCCATACGTTGCAGCTTTAAAGCATCTGGGATTTAAACGTTGTTGGCTGCAGAAACCTCAATGCTGGTGAAACTGTGTTTTGTGTGGTGAACGGAGGTATGTTTATCACATCGGTCATTGATTGGGCTGAAGTGATTCAGTGCTGCAGTGCATCTCTTACTAAACCAGTTTACTAAACCGGCCCCCTGTGTGTGATCAGAGAAGATGCATGCACGCAAAAACAGTATCATCCTCCGCTCTGTTCCACTCGTCACCTGCACTGGATGGGAATCGATAGCTAATCCGTCTCCTCCGTCTCAACATGTGTCTGAGAGAGCAAATCTGCTTACGGATCCTGCTGTTTGTGTGGAGCGGTCAAGGACAGTGTTTGAAGTCAAGGGCGTCTGAGTTTGACCGTCCCGGCAGCTGCGCGTTCACGTAGGAAGAAAGGGTGTGATGCATGCTGGGATGCACCGAGTGCTCTCGTGTGTGATGTCATCCGTCTCTGACACCGCCGTCGAGCTTCAATGCCATGTAGTCAGGTGTGAAATTGGAGCTTCTGTTTTGGAAACAGAATGTCCCGGGAGTACAGATCCAGACGGGATAGAGCAAGACCAAATCCTAGCAGATTTATTGAATGTCACAGCCAGTAGTTTTACTAAAAAACCAAAGTAGTTTATTTGTGTTTGCAGTATAGTATTTGCAATAGAAGTCTACAGGGCAAGGCTTGGATAAACACTGAAACTATTTCCAAAGTTAAGCTGCATAGCTACATTTATTTATTCATTCCTTTGTTAAAAAGCAGATTTGTAATAATAAACATTATCAATAAAAATAAAATAAAATAAATATAATGTAATTTCAAAGTTGTGCTGTTTCTTATACACAATGTTTTATTTCATAGGGTTATAGCAATAGTAATATTTTCTTTAATATTTAGAATTATTAATAACACATATCATTATAATTATAATTATAAAATTATAAAAAATTTTATTATTATTATTATTATTATTATTTTAAAGGTACAATAATCCTTGAGCTTTTTTAATAGCATTTGTATTTGTAATATTTTTTAATGCTAATGTTTTCTATTTTTCTTTCAATTTTTTTATTAATAATAAACATTATTATTAATTATTAATAACAATTGTTCATTATTATATTGATACAGACATATTTTTGACACATTTTAACACCCTACAAATATAACTTATAATAATCATATTTTCCTTTTTAATAAACAATAGTAACATAATTAAACATAATTATTATATATATATATTTTTTGGGTGCATAAACTCCAGCACTGTTTTTTACCAGCATGACCAGCATGTATGCTTCTGCTGAAAGTCTCCGTGGCAGACTGCTCTCTCACTGTCTGGCGTTTTGAAAGGTGGGATTTACATGTCTATAAAAAACTTTCCCACATTCAGATTGCGGGCCATTCCTGACGGCAGTGACTGCACGCAGACTTGGTCTAGAGTGCATATTTAATGTTGGCTCTGAAATTACATCGCACACATGTAGCTCTACATGACGTCTGGTCTCTGAGAAAGCAAGCTGTAAAACAACACGAGAGCCCTTTGACACAGATTCTCTCCACAGCGTCTCTGGAGGAGTCACACACCTCCAGCAGAGTCATGATGAGGCCATAGATAACTACATCCACTCCAAACACTTCATTCAGCAGAACATGTACAGTATCCACCGACTGACCTTCATAGAGAACTCTCTATTTCAAATCATTTAGAGTGAGTAGTTTGTCAGATAAGTGTCAATTTATCATATACTACAATTAAAGGTCTGTACAAATATTTATATAAAGTAATTAGTGCTGTCAAATGATTAATTGCGATTAATTGCATCCAAAATAAAAGTTTTTGTTTACATTATATATGGATGTGAACTGTGTATATTTATTATGCATATATAAATACACATACATGCTGCTTATATTTAAAAAACATTTAAATATATATATTTATATGAATACAATTAAAATATTATATATATATATATATATATATATATATATATATAATAGTAGGAATAATATTATAGTAATAATAGTAATAATAATAATATAATAATATAGTAGTAATATTGTGGAATTTTATAATTTTTTAAATATTTATTTTTATATGTAACTGTATTTGAAATCATGTATTGCTTTGATGAAAAATATGATTTTATTTATTTATGGATTTTTTTTTGGCATTTTTGAATTTCTTTGCATCATTACTCCAGTGTAACATGATCCTTTAGAGAATAATATGATTTCTAATATTTTTTCTAACTATTATCAGCGCTGAAAAGAGTTGTGCTATGCTGGTTTAATTCCATATAAAATATCATATATTTTAGTTTTTTTATTTATTTTATTTTATTTTTTCTGGATTTTTTGAAAAAGAAATAAATCTGGGCACTAGGGCATCAAGAAAAGTGTGCCTGTGTTTTGAAATGCTTGCACTGTTTTGAATATAAATAGATATGAATGTGGATTGCATGTGAATATCTTCCTCAACCCTCTCTATTTCTGTGTTCTTAATAAATATTCCCTTACTGTTGTCGTGTAGGAAACCCCTGCAAACGATCCAGTATTTGAGTGAAACATCTGAATGAATCAAACTGAATCGAACCGTTTCAGACAAACCTGTTTGCCTGATTAGAAAAGAGTGATCTATTTGTGGTTTTATTTCTGGAGCATCAGCAGACGAAATGACTCTCAGGTCAATATATGTCATTACAACAGTGGTGGAGGAAGTACATAAGTTTAGTACTTAAGTAAAAGTACAACTACCCTGCAAAATATATACTTAAGT
>JAUCMT010000047.1:2416055-2431327 GCA_032357475.1 Enteromius thamalakanensis
AAAGAGGGGCGGAGTCAGCGGAGCTCGTGAAGATTTAAAGGGGAAGTACACAGAACAGAGTGATTTCTAAAGAGCTGCTTTTAACAGGGGAAAATGAGCATAGTTTTTTTACACTATTTGAGAACCTTTATAACTATAATAGAAACTTTCCATTAAGACCCTAAAGAATCATATTAGCTTGTGGAAAATTGGCTTTGTACGACTTTAAGAGAATGTAACGACACAAACACTGTCACTGTGTGTCAATATTACTATTATTTGTACTTAAACAAGCCTCTAATTCTTTTTACGTATGCAATGATTTATGATATAGTCAGGCAGCTTGATTAGGTAAGGTAGGTTACCTATCACCTAGTAGCTTTGTAACAATGTGTAAAAACCACTATTGTGGGAGGTATTGAGACTCAGGGCACGATCGGACAGAAACCCAGCGACATGACCAGACCTTCAAACAATCTGACCCGATGGAAATGTTGTGGTAGACTCGAGGTCAACAGCACTTCAGACAAACAAATCTGCTTTCAGACTTCACACAGCTCTTCTCTCAAGAGCACTTAAACTAGACCTGCATAGAAAATGTTAACAACTCAAGAGAAACGCTTTCATTTAGCAGATCACGTTTAACCACAGCAACTTACAAATAAACTACTAAATACCTTGTTAAGAAAGATAGACTATTTCTGTGTGTGTGTGTGTGTGTGTGTGTTGTAGTGGTATAAAACTATAATCTTAACCAATCAGGATCCACTTTTTAAATTAAACATCTGTGTGAACCCTGTCTTGTGTTTTTCAGATGTGTGGTGTTCAATAACAGAGGAGTGTCGGGTGAGAAGTTACTGGTAAGGATAACCTTTTATCTCCGTTTTGTTCAGTAACTTCAATCAGAATGATGTAACAAAGCTCGAATTATTCAAAATGAAAGTTATGTAATATTTGTTGTTCAAACAAGCTTTGTATACAAGAGCCTGTCGATAAAGCCTTTCCTCTGAATCATGAACTTGGAATTCAGATGATAATGTTTTTAACAGAAGAGGCTTAAAATGCATGCAGTGATACTCAGGAAGCTAGAAATATAATGTTGAAATGTTCATAAAAACCTTTGCAGATGTGTAATATTGTCCCATTGATATATATGCAGTTGTAAGCAAAATACATAATATTTGGTGATGTGTTTAGTACTTAAAGCACAAGGAATGTTTGTGGCTTGATCCTTATGGTCAGTGGTTTATGCTCAGATTGACATGAGGCTGTAAGATTTCCTGAGTATGGATACAGATCTCCGGTGTGTGTTTGTGCTTCTCTTATGTCACTGTGCTGCAGACGCCTAGGACGTACTGTGCCGCGAACACAGAGGATCTGGAGGTGGTCATTGAACATGTCCAGCGGACCATCGACAAAGCTCCGCTCATGGCGGCTGGGGTTTCAATGGGCGGGTGAGTTTAACACACACACACACACACACACACACACACACACACACACAGGGTTTTATCCTTCCCTTAAATGGGAATTCAGCTGCTATGATCACACATACCAGGACACTAGCTGTGTTTTTTCCACTTATCAGAAGTGTACAGCGCCTTTACTTAAATACAGAGTCAGCATGCAGTGAAATACTCCACCATTCAAAGGTTTAGGGTGTCTTCTGCTCGCCAACGCAGCGTTTATTTCTTACAAAATACAGTGAAATTAAATTTTAATGTTTTGTAGTTGAATAAAATGTGTGACCCTGGACCACAAAACCAGTCCTAAGGGTCAATTCTGTGAAATCTTTGGGATTTATATAGACAGATATGAAGTAGTGCTACTTTAAAATCTGGAATCTGAGGGTGCAAAAAATCTAAACAATGAGAAAATCCTCTTTAAAGTTGTCCAAATGAAATTCTTAGCATTGCATATTAAGTTTTTATATATATTTAAGGTAGGAAATGTACAAAATATCTTTACTTAATATACTAATGATTTTTTGGCATAAAAGAAGAACCATAAAGTGTATTGTTGGCTATTGCTACAAATATATGCCATGCTGACTGGTTTCCACATGATTCAAAGCATCATTACTCCAATATTCAGTGTCACATGAACCTTTAGAGATCATTTTAATGTTTTTAATCAAGAAACATTTATTATTGTTATTCTCAATGATGAATACAGTTGTTATTGAGATATGAAGCCTGTATCTACGTGAATGAACACTGCACATACTGTACTCTGTTAATACATCATCTATTACAGATGAGAAACCAATGCACGACTGAAACATTGCTGCTTCCATAAAAAGCATTATATAATAATGTTCATTCCTGACTTGTGTTATAAAGTGTCCCCAATTCATGCATTTATTTCCCTGTCGTGTGATGCAGATGACATTTCATTCCCCAGGTCCTCACAGATTCATTTCGCCCTAATTTTATACCTGGTTGTGAGTAAAAGCTGAGTCTGCAGCACAGCGCTGTAATCCGCTCCGTCTTACGGAAAGAAAAGGGTCAGCTTCACACGGCTTACGCACAAAAAACTAGCAACCATGCATATATACAGCGATGGGTGAAGAGAGTACAACACTAGAACTCCAGCAGCTGAAAATGGATTGAAGTCAGTTATTTCTATCTTTTGCTGTAGTGTGTAAATATATATTCAGCATCCTCATTTTACAGCATTTTTACACAAGTGCCTAAAACTGCTCTGCAGTACAGTACTCTCCTGGATCAGTTTGCTCTGTTTCTTCATGTGATTCCAGACAGACTGGATGATGATCAGATCAGATCTCTGTGTGGAGCACTGGCTGTTATCAGACTGGATTAATACCGTTAATGGCAAAATTAATGTTTGGAAATGTGAACTTATATTTCCTACTGACACAAAAGATATAGAAATAACTGACTCTGTTTTTAGCTAGTGAAAATAATAGTGTTTTAATCAACCTGGCCACCGCTGTTAGATAGTGTGGCTGCTGTAGTAAATCTGACGTCTTGACGCCCTGCAGGATGATGCTGGCAAACTATCTGGGCCGGAAGGGTTCAGAGGTGCATCTGAAGGGAGTGGTGGTGTTCTCTGCAGGCTGGGATGTGTTCGAGTGCACGGCTTCACTGGAAAAACCCCTGGACCGCTTCCTCTTCAACTCCTACCTCACCAGCTGCCTGCAGGCATCCGTGGACCGGTCAGTGGGGTCAGAGGGGGATAAACCCAGCTTAATTCACTACAGTCTAGCGCGCGTGTGTGTAGACGTTGTCCTCGACTGCCTCCCTTTTAGGGTCTGATCTCTTTTTGAGTGTTGCCAAATAAGATTAAACGAAATTTATTACGTATTTTGCTGAAGTACACAGAGTTTCAGAACAGGATGTTGAAATTAAACTTTGCACACATGGGGCTTATTCTGCTTTAATTAACTGTTAATCAGCTTATCAGCAACTTATTTAAAAATGGTGCATATATCATGTTACTACTGAACGGCTGCCTCAAATACAACACTAGTGCACTATCCTTACTATTTCTGTAGTATGCAGTATGCAGTGCACATAATAACAGTAACCTTTTACATGTTGTACGCTCTCCCACAATGCTGTGTGCACAATGTAACCTGCTTATGTAACCTCCTAATATTGTACATCTCTTTCATTTTTAATGCGATCGGGCAGCTACACACATTTTTACATTCATTTAAATACAAAACAACTTTAGTCAGGGATATCAACTTGCAGAATTTGCAATGTGATAACATTTGAACGCTTTACACTTCGTAGTAAAACATTACTAAATCTAAATGACCTTAAAAAGGTTTTTTTATGCCTTATTTGAATAACATCCATCCATCCGTTTTCCAAACTGCCAGTCCTGTGTAGGGTTGCAGTATTTGAATAATGTGCTTAAAGGATTAGATCACCCAAAAATGAAAATATCCTTAAAACATAATCAATAGATGAGTCTGTTTGTTCTTATAAACAGATTTGGAGAAATGTAGCATTGCTTCACTGTCTCATCAGTGAAACGCTGGATGGGTGCCGTCACATTGAGAGTCCAGTAATCACAATAATCCACAAGGTCTGAGTCTGACGGCACCCATTCACTGCAGAGCATCCACTGGAATGTGACATCTCTCCAAATCTAATTAAGAAATAAACTCATCTTTGTGTAAATTACGGTAGCATAACGCTATTTTCAAAGCAGCTTATGAATACTAATAAAAAGATGACCTCAAACCACCATAACCTTACATTCTCCTCTTATCTTTTTGTAGTCACAGAACCGTTCTTGAAAAAAAATATGACATAGACCATGTGATGAAGGTGAGTCAGTCGTTCGGACTTTTGTCTGACAATTGTCACATGATATTAATGTCGTAAGAGTACTACTGCTTGTTTTCCACAGGCTAAAACAATCCGAGAGTTTGATGAACGTTTCACATCCATCATGTTCGGTTACCCATCCAATGACGACTACTATCTAGACGCGAGCCCTATTCACAAGATCAAGTCTGTGCAGGTGCCAATGCTGTGCCTCAACGCAGCGGATGATGTCTTTTCCCCCAATCACGGTGAGTCAGACAGATTTATTAGAGTCAGAGATCACAGCCTATTATTTCCTTACTTTTAAGAAAATGTTAGTTCACCCCAAACTGAAAACTCACTTACTTACTCTCATGTTGTTCCGAACCTGTAAGACCTGGAGCACACATTATGATATTTTTGATGAAATATGAGAGCTATCAGAATCAGACTCTTTACAGGCTGCAACACAACTGGTATGATCCCAGATCCAGAAACGTCATGGACGGCGAGAGCGTCGAGGAGAGTTGAAATCAAGGTTAACTTTATGGTAATAAGCTATGACTCATTTCGGCGGCAACCAGTCAGAATGCAGTCAACCGCTTCGCAGGGCTACGGTTACGCTATACCGGGATAGTTAGAAGCTTATATGTGATCCTGGATCAACATTACTTTCCAAAAATATAAACTTATCCCAATCCTTACCCTTAAACCTACCCCTAACCAAAAATTATACCTAAAATCAGTAAGAAATAATAGCTGAGTAACAAGGGTGTTGAAGCACCTATCTATGATTGTAAGCCTCAAACTGATATTTCCAGAAAAGTTATTCCTCAATTCTGATTGGTTGATTAGAAAGTTGTTCCAGGATCACATTCTACTTGGTGAAATCACGGCTACTTATCAAAGGAATGAGTTTCCTGTCAATAAAGTTACTTAAAAAATACTTAAATACTTAATTTAATACTTAAAAAAAAAATCATGAATACTTCATACTTTAGTTTGAATAAATTGTTGTAATCATGTCTCTAAGTCTGATGTGCTCATTACAACAGCTGTGGTCATTGTAGTTTGATTGCAATGAAAAGGGTTTATAAATGCCATGAACTTACTGTATGATAATAATATTTAACCTAATATTTTAAAATTAATATAAAATAAATTGTAAATATCATCAATAAATAAAATGATTTTTTTTTTCAAAAAAGAAACCAATTAGTTGTTCATTTTGAAAGACCTGTCTTATTTATTCTTGAATATTTAATATTGCTCTTTAATTAAGGCTTTTTCTGTAGAATACTCGATTACTAAAATATTCGATAGCTGCAGCTCTATAAGTAATTAATAAGAGAATTTTCTTTTTGGGGTGAACTAACTCTTTCCGTTTAGGGCTGGAGTGAAAGAACCTACAATTAGCTTATGACTTTATCCCATCCATGTTGAGCCAAAGCCACTCTTTTATCTCCAGCTATTCCGGTGGAGGCGGTGAAGCAGAACCCTAATGTGGCCCTGCTCATCACCTGTCACGGTGGCCATATTGGCTTCCTGGAGGGTCTGTGGCCACGGCAGAGCACCTACATGGACCGAGTCTTTCGGCAGTTCACAAGTGCCGTGTTTGAGGACAGCAGCAGTCTGGGTGATCTCTACTGACCTTCTCTTTCCATTCTCTCTACAGCCATGAGCAAAAAAAGCCGTATACGTTTCCATAATCGAAGGGCACAGGTTCACTCGAGGGCCAGGATTGTTTTTCTTTTTGTAGTCTGTTCATCTCTTTATTTGTTTCTTGTAGTCATCTCTTTTCATTGAATTCATGGAACTGGAATTCTTCGTAGAATTTCTTGCACATGTTCCATCCGTCCATCCATCGATGCACTTATTATTATTTTTTAATTGCATGTCTGTGTATGACTATATTTCTAAATATGATTGAAAAAATCCACCGGGATTAAATCATCATTAGGTGATATTGCTCAAATTGAATGTCAAGAAAAACAGCCTATTGAAACCTGTTGGGACAATGTTACAAAGAAATGTCCAGGTGCGCAACTTTTTTTTTGCATAAAGAAAATGATACCTAATGTATGTTATTGTGACATTATTCTCATGACAATTAATAGATTTCCCCTCATCCTTTTTGCATATACTGTGTTATTAAATCACCATTAATTCATTTCCAACCCGATCTCATGAAAGTGTGAAGTAATAGTATCTGGATACCACAGGTAATATATTTAAAATATATTTATTTCATGCTAAGTATAGTTCAACTCGAGACCTATTAATATAACATTTATTATTATGCACAATGCATATTTCTTAGTAATAGTCCTAAAAACTAATATACTAATATACTAAAAGGACAATTGCATGGAATTTTATTAAGTACATAAATATGAACTTATATTCATAGTATACTGAGCATGAAATAAATGTAATTCAAATACGTTTAAGTATATTTATGTTTTTACTAGAGATGCTACGTGATAGTTTAACATTGTAACTTAATCTTTCTTTTTTTTTTTTGACAAGGAATGTGACAATTGCACTAATTTTAGTTAAAAGCACTTAACCCGTGTAGCCCTGTAAGTAAAGTGTGTTTTCTTGAACCGGACGGACGTGGCTTCAAGGATTCTGTGAATGTGAAAATGACTTGATATAGCTTTTTATATGATGTATGATTAGGCAAAATAGTGAAAAATAAATATACCTAAATGTATTTGAATTACATTTATTTAATGCTCATTATACTACAAATATATTTTCCTATTTATTTACAATGCAATTGTACTTTAAGCATACTAGTTTAGTATACTAAAGTCTGCTAAATTGGAACAACTCATTTCGTAATTAATAAGTTCAGTTAAAGACATACTTGGTATATTAGAGTGTGCTGCAGTGGAACTGTTCTAACAAGAATACTTTAGGTACACTTTAAATATTTTGAGGGCAATATTACACAATCCTCATTAAAAGTGACATAAACACGCATTTTAGGCTTATTAATAAGAAATATGCATTTTGCACAAGTAATAAAGTTTCATTCAAATGTTTATATAAGTAGGTCTCGAGTTATCTGTCAGTAAAGATAGATTTGAACTATACTTTCTATGAAATAAATACATTTATAATATTTTTTTTTACTAGGGATGTTGTAGGATAGATGATCATATGTGCACGAAAACTGCGTGTCATATGCACACCAAAGTCCATTTTTGCATATCAATATTACAAGTTTTTATTTTTATTTGGCGAACTATTTATATGCATTTTGATGAGACCAGGCTCTGTAGAATGCACATTACAAATTTATCAATGGAAAGAGGAAAAAAAGATTTATCATATTTCAATAATCCTATGACCTGTAAGACAGAATCATAGAAATAAATATAGTCTTATAAACATTAATAAGCATCTTTAGAACTATTGAGAAGATGAGACTTTGTTATGACACTATTTTTTGTGCTTTTAGGTTTTTATCTCCCCATTTCTGCAAAACATAGCTTGTAATTCTCTTGTTATGCTGTGTTGCTGCCAAATATTGGATTTAGTCTTTTTAACAAATTGTTTTCTGAATGTTCATAGGCATCATACATTTTTTTAAGGAAAATAAACTTTGATTTTTTTTTTTTTCTTTTTAAAGTTTTTTTTTTTAAAAACTCTGGAAAGTGCATAAGCGCAGATCAATGAAGCTGAAGATCAAGCAGTTCCAAAAAGAAATATAAAACCGATGCTAATGGAAGAAAAGATTAAATACAATATCTCATGATGACATTGCATAATGAGAAGCTTTTTAAAAAGGCACACAACATTAGGTATTTTAGGTGTTAGGTATTTTAACAGTGTAAGGGTTAATTGTCATGTAAATAATGCAAAAAAAGTTCATTTCCTGTATGCAAAACACCTGAACTTGTTTGATTGAGATCTCATCAAATTGCACTTCTGTGGAAATGGAGCCAAGAATGTTGTTTTGTGCAAGTCTGAAACTTTGTTGCAGACTTTACCTAAAATTCCAAAAACACATTCAGTGTGTAACGCCCATAGAGACTCATCATGTATTCCTTTCCAATCCTTCATCAACTTGATCTTTAAGTATCCTAAATGTCTGTAGTTTTGTGGCCCTCAGGGACTAACCCCGCTGTCTTTGTGTTTCCTGTTAGCTTGTGTTGATAGGGCCAGAAAAGATTGTATCATATCACAGTTTCATAAGAATGTTACGCTTGCACTTTTTTCCTCATTCATTGCTGATATATTGACATAGTTTAACATTGTAACTTAATCTTTCTTTTTTTTTTTTTTGACTAGGAATGTGACAATTGCACTAATTTTAGTTAAAAGCACTTAACCCGTGTAGCCCTGTAAGTAAAGTATGTTTTCTTGAACCGGACGGACGTGGCTTCAAGGATTCTGTGAATGTGAAAATGACTTGAGCTACCGTTTGTCTGAACTAAAATATGCTTGCTTTGAATTGACTTCAGGCTCAAATAGCTTTTTATATGATGGCGCCACTGAAATCCTACCCAGAGCTCCTTAAATGACGTAAAAAATGAAAACAGGAGCAGTCAATAGTTATATGAGAATGATAGGAATAGTTCAACCCCAAATGAATGATGTATGTTCATGAGGAAGCTCTTTATAAACAATGTAACAGAATTTGCACGTAAGTAGTTTCATGGAGGAATGATATGATGTCCAGAACTAGACATCAGTTATTGAAAGCCGCCCAGCCATGTGTTGTACATACTGACTTTTGTCTGTTATTATGATGGTGCTGCCTCATATTGCGCTTCTAACTGTCTATCTGCTCCTGTGGACTTTAAAAATGCTTTTCTCTCTGCTTCCCGTCCATCCTGTTTCTGAGTAGCATGTGTCACTGTTCTAAGTGTCTTGAGTAACTATACCGACATGCGTCACATAACCTGTAGCACAACGGACATATTTTTCCATAAAGACCTCATTCCTTTTATAGATTTATAAAAGGATTGTGTATTTAACATGTGCAGCAATAAGATTTTAATACAAGATCTATGTCTGTGTAGAATAAATATATGCACATGTACTTGTATGGATTATAAGTGCATTTGTGGTCCTAAATAAATAATGGAATTAAAGCATTCAGCGTTTCTTTGTTATTAATGATGAAGCAATGATTTAATTATGCCCTGTTCTAATTTGATCAGGTAGCGCTATGAGCATAACTGAATATAGACTAAACATTTGAAGTTGGGTGCGTATTGGACATTGCATGTTTAAATTTGTGTATAGCAAGTCATTTCCTGTTGCCAGCAGGCGGCGCTATGATAACTGAATATTGGCGTTTAGATGTGTTCAGACCAGAGGCCTCATTTATAAAATGTTGCCCAGAAACCATCCTAAATTTGATTATTTCTCCATTATGTGTACATGCCATTCACAGAATGAGCGTACGAACAGAAATCACGCGTACGTCTCTTTCAGATGTGAAATTTATAAATCGCAAATGATCTAGAACTTGCGTGCAAATAAAAAGGTTTCAGCTCTCTAATTAATGTCATTATGCCAAATCATCATAATTTAGAGCAGCGTGCTGCAAGAAAAGTTTATATTTTCAAGAATCTAGAATAATCTGACAATAAAAAGTGCCCTCTCAGACCCTGTCGTAGCACTTTTCCACATCAGAGACCATTTTTATAAATATGAATGCTAACATGGATTTAAGCATACGCACACTCTATGATCAAATCTGAGCGTATGCACGCTTTAAAAATGAGGCCCCAGGACTCTTTTCGATCTTTGTAGCTTCAACAACTTCTATTTCCATAGTGAGACATGAGTCTTGCTGCCATGGACGCACCCTTTTAGGAAACTCAAGATCTTCACATTTTAACATCACATAGGCCTTTAGATTAGAACGACCAAATATAGTGTCACGACCAGGAGAGCCGTTCCCCAGTCCACCACCTTTGGCATGTGTGCAAAGTTTCATGAGATTTTGAGCATACTTTACCCCTCAAGAATGGAAAAATCTTTTTTAAATGGCTTAAATATGCAAATGAGACATTACATAATATCTAAATGTGCAAGAATTTGCATACATTTCCAGAAAAGAAATCTGAACATTGGATATAGGTTTAAAATCCTTTACATTTTTTTTTCTTTTTAAATATTGAGGTTATTTCAGAGGTGATTGAGGAACGTTTTGCTACTGTAAATCTGAACATACTCTGTTAAAAGATTGAGAAAATGCAGTAGATTAGAATAAAATGTTAAATTTCTTTCCGTCAGTCTGAAAAAAACCCATCAGAGAAATCAAACAGCCCAAAATCCTAACACTAACCAATGCATGTGCAATGAAAGTAAGGTTTTCCAGCTTGCATGTGTACATCCGTGCTGATAAACTTCATATGAGCTCAATACAGACGTTGTTTGAAGGAACTTTGACCCACTTTTTGTTCTTTTCTGCTTTAAATCTCATCCAGACTAGAAGGCAGACTGCTCAGCTCATAAATGTATAACATATCTAGCAGTCTGCTTTATACTAATTATAATCTTATTACAAACATCTAGCCACACAGAAAAGTATTTACCAAGAAGATGAGTGTGACATTGACACTATCAAAACATATGCTTACCTCAGTCTTTTTAGACTTTTTAGTATTTTACCTAATTTTTACCTAAGTGAGGAAACTGTGAATTTGTGTGTGTTTGGGCATGTAAGTAGGGCATCTGGGCTCTTCTGACAATAATAGGATGTAGCAAAGCATCAAAACACCTCCTGCCAGATTTATTTTGGACTCTGTGGTTTACACTTCACCCGAGCGCCTTACTCGAAACACACATAAAACCACCCACAGGCTTTTACCTTTGGCAGTCATCATGAGGATATCTTGACTATCCGAGTGAAATGATAATATGTTCCACTGCTTTAACAGGGTTAAAGTTCACCAGTTCTCTTGGGTTGAACTGTGGTGTGATTTTATACAGTGTCCTACAATACTGAGACAGAGGTGACTGTGTACAAGGTTCATAATAGGTTGATGGTTGACTCAGCAAATATGATTGTGTTACAGAAACAGCTTAGCATCAATAGATAAAATAAGTATTAAAGTATATAATATAATATATTATAATTATTTGAGCAAATAGCACGTTGTTCTCTGTATCTACAACAATAAACAAGATAACACTTCAGGGAACACTTATTCACTATAAACTGACTTTTCCCTCAGTAATGTTAAACTCCTCATTACCATATGGATGTAGAATAAGGTCATGTACAAGGCATTATGTGATTATGTGTATAATCAGTCCTAATAAATGGCTAATATTCTAGTAATATGCACGCTAATAAGCCAGTTAAGAGTTAATAAAGTGAAACAATTCCATGCAGTTTTTGCATCGGATAAAGTTTACTAAACATTAAACGCACAAACGTACTACTGATCACTACTGTGAATGTGCTTCATTTGGATTTGCACCACCGACTAAATATGAAAGATCCAGTGTTGCCAACTTTCAATCGAAAATAGCTAAAGTCACCTTGAAAAGTTGCTAAATGTGCGCGTGCTGGGAAAACAAGAGCTCACGCGGCACTACCAGAGACTCGCCGAAGTTTGTCCAAGAAGTCCCTAGATTTGTTGCTAGTCGCTTTTTTGGAAAAAGGTTGCCAAGGGGTCTGAAAAGTTGCTAAATCTAATAACAAAATCGCTAAATGTGGTGCCAACTTTTTTCAATCGAAACTAGCTAAAGCCAGCTTGAAAAATCGCTAGATGTTGCTTAGAGGACGTCATATGTCAATTTGCATATTCATTACGTCAGTGCGTCAAATTATCTTGTGTCTCTGTGGTCACAATGTAATTTATTGCACCCAAATTTCAATATAACTGTTTTCACTGATAGATTTAATGGTTTCTGTTGTCAGAAAAACGTAATGAATATGAAATAGTGATTGAAATGCACCCCATTATTAGGCCTATTAAACTACCTCTATTTTACAAGATGTTAATCTTGTTTAAAATCCTGATTTATAATCGAGCAGCTGTCTAATGAAATCAACTACAAATAAGATATAAGTTGGCAACACTGCGAAAGATGCGATCATATTATTATTAGGAAATTTTGGTTTCCTTGATTATTACAAACATCTGGTCGCCAACGGTCGCTGACGGCTGCTGATGCTCTTGTCGCCGGATATCGCCAGCTCTCCATTGAAATGAATGGGATCGTGTCGCTTTGTCGCTGCTAGTGTGAACGAGGCTTAAGAGTTCACCAGACAGCCATTTCTTTTTTCTGCTCAAAAACAATATACACACAGTTAATAAAAGATAATTATAAATAAAAGGACCCTTACCAGATTTAGCAAGGGGTTTAAACTTCAGGGTTACATTCGTCGTATTAACAGAAAGAGGCTTGCAATTGCAAAAATATATTAAAAGTTCTCTTTGTATGTAAGTTTTGGTACTGTGCTTTTACAATTCTGCTCAGCCAATCAAATTCAAGGAATGCAATTGATTTAGAATTCTATTTTGTCATTTGATTTAATCCACAATAAGCACGAGTCATTATTTAAGGGTGAGAGGTGTTTAGCTGAGTTTTCTACATTTGTGACATCAAGTTTCTCATAAACACTATGAGGTTGTTGATAACACTTTATTACATTCATTTATCTCAACAGCAATAAGAACATTTTTCTGAAATCGAATGTTTACTAAACCAAAGCCGGCCTGTAGATCATGAGGTAGATGATTTCAAATGGTTCGGTGCTACATATGTTCGGAATATTCACAGCTGACAGAAAAGATGCAAAGATTGTGAGAAGCAATTTGCATAATTTATGTGCACATCAAATTATCTACAAATGAGACACATTCGAAAGGTTGTCCAGTGGGTGCTTGGCTTTCTTCATCATTACAATCAGGATCATTGCGGGAACTGATGCATTTTATTCTAAACACTCCAGTTGATTCATAATAGCGTAAACCATATATTTGTTAGGCTTAACATTAGTTCATTTCTAATACATCATCTGTACATAGTTTCAAGTGTGCAAAGCTTTTGGTGACAAACTCAAGGACTTGACCTAGCAAAGCATTCCTGATATTTCAATGATTATCAGTCCAAGAAGCTTCTTCAATAAATAAAACAACCCCTCAAAAAAGGGATCCATTTGTCTAATTTTAAATAAATCACCCGAAACAGAAACTAATGGGTCCTAGGTAGATTCTTTGTGCCATGGAAAAATAAAAGGACACGTCTGATCCGTGACACATACGGCTCAAAGTGACTCTTCAGTAAAACTAGCCAGAATCCAAAGTGACAAAAAGTCAGTCATATATATATTAATATCGGCATTTCTTAAAATGTAAACAAAGCTTTTTCTTTTAACATCCAAAAAGTCCTAAACACCAATCCGTAACATTCATTTTCGCATGTGAGCTAACTAGCTAGCTAGGTAGATATCATTATAAAATGGTCATTGTCTTTCCGTTTCACTGATATGAATGGTCTCTTCTGGAGTGGATATGGGATTATGTCATCATCATCAAAGTCACGTAAGGCATTTACAGTGTAAGGGGAATGTTTCACTGATGATTGAGTAATGTTAGCTTGGAACAACATGACCTTTTAACTCTGTGGTTAACACTTGAGATATGCACCAACTAGCATTTACAATCATGAAGGAGATTGGCACACATCGTCTGACTCAGGCCAGGATCGAGAAGATCACAAATGGTTTTTTTTTAGCGAATGCTGACATTAGTAATTGAACTTTGTAACTTTGTGGGTGAGGTGCAATGCCCAAACTCGAGGGACTGACAGCTCTGAGGAGCAAGGAATGTTTTTTTTTGGATTATGTCAGGTAATATCTTTGGCAAGATAAAAGATTATAAAAGATTCTTTGTTTTTTCACCTTGAATACCCGATGAAATGCTCCAAGAACTAAACATTTTTAAAGCATCAACTCATCATCATTGATGAGTTTCTAAGTCTTTGGTGGACAGCATTAATGATGAGCAGTACATAAAGCAGACAAGAAGAAAGAATAGCAGTAGTAAGTCCTTTTGTCTCCTGACACAAACCCTGAGATCATATGGAGAAGGTCACTTCCTTCAGTGTCCTTTCACGACAAAGTTTTTCCAAAATGTAAAAAAAAGGGAAACACAAAATCTGTATCCAGCACAGTATCTGTAATTTCTTCAAAGTATCTATCCTCAAACGCCGTCTGAGGTAGTGCTGAACAGTCTAATTCTCTTCCCAAGTGTCTTCTCTGTGTGCTGAAGAGATCAGATATGGCGGCCGGTGAGGAAGTAGAGGGGGCGGTCCTCGCTGCAGTTGGCCGTCTGAAACTCATCACGCAGACGAAACTGCCACTCGTCCTCCAGCTCAAGACGCACAATAGTCTGACGCAAAGAGCTCCGGTCCTGACAGATCACGCACAGCGTGGCACCTGCGAGACCAGCCACAGAAACAATGCTGCTTATAGGACCACAATGTGCTTAAGATGTGCTATTACTGTTCTGACGACTCAAGAAATTTTATATTTAACATCTATGTGGAGTGAGATCATTAAGATTATGCTATTTGTAAGTTTATAGTTATGAAAGGTTTTGTGCTGGATGCGATTCATCACTTGACACCACTAGTGGAGTGCATTTTGGCCTTTTCTTTTTAATATCAATATGTTTTTTTTTCACAAGACCTCACCTTTGAGGAAATTGAATTTCTTCAGGAGGCTTGAAACGACAAAGGAATCACACAAGTAGAGCAGCAGCCCACTGAACATCACCCCTTGATGATCCACATTCACCGAGTGTGGCCGGGAGCTCATGTAACACGTCTGAATCTGTCACACAACAGATTCAATGACTTATGCAGAATATAAACAATCAATACTGTGTCTCAAGTTACTTATTCACTGATAGTCAACTGAAAAATGCTGCATGAACATTTGGTAACGCTTCAGAATAGGGGTCCAAAATAATGCATTAGTTAAGCATTAATTAATGGTTAATTTGTTCACAATAAAGCATTAGT
>JAUCMT010000047.1:2431650-2464234 GCA_032357475.1 Enteromius thamalakanensis
AATTGTGAACAAATTAACCATTAATTAATGCTTAACTAATGCATTATTTTGGACCCCTATTCTAAAGTGTTACCGAACATTCGATATAAGGTGAGAACATAATCATTACATTAGCTATAGAGTTATTTATTTTTACCTGTGGGCCAAGGTTGAGGTAGCTGTCGATGGAGAGCACAGGGTTAGCGCTGTTGCAGAGGGCCAGAGGAAAGAGACGGTGACTACAGGACTGCAGAAACTTCTCCAGCAGGAACTGAGCCGGGGCAGACAGCAGTGTGTGTTCACTGTCCGGAGCGCACACGAACTGAGACGCACACACACGCACCGGGGCTTCCATCCTCTGCGGCACAAAAGAGATGCACGGAGAGGGTTAGTCTCACACAATTACACTTGTTCTTTACAAATACTTTTACAGTCCCAGAAATGTGATAGATAATATAATGCATGTGTGTAATGACATATGCATAATAAATATGCATTATACACACATATATTATGTAAACAGGAACTTTTATTTTGGATGCAATTAATCGCTGGACATTTTTTCTGTATCTACTGATCTACATTTACTTTCAGCACTTGCACAACTGTAGACATAAATAGTGAATGGAAATTATGTAAAGTTCAGCTGTTTAAGTCCGAGAATTGAGAGAATGGCATTTAAGTTGCCTAAAATGACTGGTACTGGCGCCCACTAGTGAATGTATAATATCACTGCAGTTACAATTAACTCGTATTAGCGTTTGAAGAGTCTGAAGGGACACTCACCATGAGTTTGGGCTTGATGAGGAAGTCTTTATGTCCTCCGATGGGGATGTGTTTCTTCATGATGCTGAAGTGATTGAAGCGACAGAGCAGGAGACCGCTGCTGTTGGCCCTCAGGTTAAAATCCACCTCTTCACATGTGAACCTACACATGTTTACAACATTAGACTCTTCTGGTGCATCATTCATAACAAAACCACGTGACCTTCTCTCTCAAAGTGCAAACGCTCACCGGTTGAGGTCATACTGGACGTTCTGGGTCAGGTCGACGTTCAGCATGATGAGGTCGTGAAGGTGACAGCGAGAGAAAGGGCTCGTGGGAGCTTTAGAAGACAAGCCGCTGCTCCATTTACGCAGGCCACACATGGCATACAGAGAGATCTTCGGAGTGGCCTCCATGTGCTGCAGGACGCTCTTCAGAGACACGTTCATGGCCTCACTGAGAGACAGACATTAGATGTTACACAGCGAAGACGTTCCAACAGATTCGTACAGGCATGCAGTCATCGTTACACACCTGTTTCCCTCGGGTCCAGGCTGATGGGCGTTCCACAGGACGCAGGAGTCGTCCATCATAACGATGAAGGGCCAGACGTCCTGACGTTTGATGCCCTGCTCCTCTTGCCGGTTCCTCTCCAGCTCCAGGTTGTGGTAGGACAGTTCCTTGATCATAAATCGAGACGCTCCTGCAAGTTGTTAAGTTTAGGTATTGGGTAGGATTAGAGATGTAGAGTAAGGCATTAATATATGCTTAATTACTACTACTAAATGGCTAATATTCTAGTAAGAAGCACTTGATAGGTGTAACTGTAAATAAAGTGTTACCCACTGTTTCTTTATTAATGTTAGTATGAAAATAAAGTTACTCATTGTTCATTCGTGCTAGTTAACTGTGCATTAACTATTAACATCTGTTAACAAACACAACTTGCTATTTTAATAATGCATTAGTAAATGCTGGAATTATTAAATGCTGTAGAGGTTAATTTTTATTTTTTTCTTGTAATTTTCAGTTCATCTCTCTCAATTCTGAGGAAATACATGAAAATGGCAGGATATAAATTCAGAAGTGCAAGAAAAAATTATTTATTTATGTTTACTCAGTTGTGGAAACATTATGGATGCAATAAAAACAGAAAAGTCAACAATTACTGTCATGCTGGGGCTGATATCAAACAAATGTGCATTATTAAAATAGTATACTATTTTATCAAAATAAATTAAATAAAGCACATTTCATCATTTTAAGTAATTACTACACTTTTTGTATTTTATAAATAGCTAACAGTAAATTCTATTACAAATTCTTTTTGTAATAATCTTAAAAGCTACTGTAACAGCTGAAGAGCTTTCATCAACACCATCAGATTAGCGCTGAGTTTGATCCTCTTCATCACTACTCACCCACTCCAGAGTTGTTGAACATGGCGGGCAGCACCAGAAGGATGTGGTTGGGCCAGTATTTCCTGTAGAGAGGCATTTCATATTGCTTGACCACCAAGATGTGCAGGTGCTCAGCCCCCTCCATGGCGTGGTAGATGTTGAGCAGGCCGTGCTCCTGGCGGCCCGTGGTGGGTGTGAAGACGGGGCTTTTCAGCATGCTGGACTCCTGAGTCAGCAAACACAGCAACACGCTCACTTTAAGACAACTTGTGCAATAAGACCAGAAAACATGAGCAGTGACTCAGCAACCAACAAGACTTTTTGCATTGCTCAGGCATCCAGGTGCTCCTGCGGGTAGTTTTTTCAATGATTGTTTGTAATGACCCTTCAGAAATCCTTCTAAAATGCTGATTTGCTAGTCCATTTTACACAGTAAGTATCTAAGCAACTACTTGTCAACTAGCAGTCACCACAGACATGCTCTTTTTATATTTTACCAGTCGAAATTGTACACATGCAACATGAGGGTGTTTTCATTTTTGGGTAAATAGGACTTATATAATGACTTGAAGTCATTTAGTGCTTGTGTCTCTTACCTTGTCTGAGATCAGCGGGAGCCGCATGCTCTCTAAGTGACTGCCCTGCTGGCTGAACACAAAATGAGGCTCTTTGGCTTTAGGAATGATAAAGTGCAGCTGGACTTCCTCTCCCAGCATGGATGAGCAGAAGGTGAAGGCGTGGAAGGTGCAGTCGGACAGCTAGAATCACACACAGAGCATCTTATAGCACCCATATACCTGTGTAGACATGCTGTGACATTACTATTACATGTCCTCACCTGAGCGGAAGGAGCAGGCTCGCTGTAATGGTGGCACTGCTCACAGTGGTGAAATGCATTGTGGGCCGCAAACAGGCTGAGTCTGACAGACACCGTGTTTCTCTTTGGCAGCTCTTCTTCGACCTCCAGTCTTTCTGTTTTAACCCCTGTGTTTCACGAGAGGATGCAAAACAGAACATAAGCATAACCGCTGATGAGAGGCACACCGTGATAAAAATAAGTCAAATTGGTTAACCTTTTTATCTTGATAGTCCTTTTTTGACTATAAGTAACTCTGTAACTACATCATCTACATGTCTACTAACTCTCAGAGTAGTGTACTTGTAAAGTTTCTGATAGTCATTATGTTGTAGACTCGTCAAAATGAAGTGTTAGACGATATAAAGCAGACGTCCACTAATGACTGCTGGTTGACATGTAGTTATAAAGTCACTTACTGTTAGTAGAATGTCTAAAGTGGACTATACTGTAAAATGTATTTATATAACACCTTTAACAGCCAAATCATAATATTTTTTTAAGATTCTAAGATTTAAAGAGCAGTTTACTACCATTCGGTGTCTTTGGCATCCTGTCTGCATACACTGGACTCGCATATCTGAACTTTGAGTCACAGGGGTAGAGGTCAAAGGGCAGTTTGCGGATGTCCTCCACGTCAGGCCACTGCGGCCCACTGGCAGGGGGAGTCTTTAACTTGTCTTGTACATCTAGAGGTTGTAAATGAAGGTCATTAAAAAGGTCAAGGAAAGGAGAATCAGGAGAGAGTAACGTGGAGAACTCTTCCTCACCCTCCTCCAGCTCTTCTTCGTCGTACACATCCACCTCCAGCAGGCGAATCAGCATACGGAACAGGATTCGCAGAAACTGCAGATACGCACCTGTTTTTCCAACCTTCAACAAGAAAGGAGAATGAGACACTGGATGCTTGGTGGGAAAGAGGTCGGCTAGCATGAAAGGTCATTGTAAATGGATGTTGCTTAGTAACAGACATTGTCTCTGATTGGTCAGGCACTATAAAGGTGTGTTCTTAATATTTTAATACTTAATTTTAAAAATACTTTGTTTTGATTATTCAGATTTAGTTTGTGTGAAGTTTTCATGTCTGTCTGTCCTGGTCTCCCATGGTGTATTTTTGGTTTAGTCCTTATTTGGGTTTTCCTGTCATTATGTTCTCACCTGTGTTTCTCCAGCTGCCTTCACTTTTGTTCATTAGTTCTTGTGTATTTAAAGCCCTTTGTTTTTGAGTTCTAGTTATTCGGTTATTTTACCTGTTTTAACTTTTTATAATACTTCACTTTTTAAATATTTTGTGCATTTTAACTACATATTCTGTGCATTTCTAGTACATTTGTTTGTGATTAAAAAAAAATGTTTTTTGCATATTTTGTGTATTTTATCTGTATACTCTGTAAATTTTTAACATTTATAAAAAAATACTTTTTTAAATATTTGTGTATATTTTGAGCATTTTATAAGTATTCATATATATATACGTTCTTTAAATTGTGTAAACTATGCATTTTATACATATTCTGTACTTTTATGTTTTATTTTGTACATTTTATATTTGGATATTTTAAGCATTTTTACATATTTAATCTAATATATATTTAGATTAAAGTAGGATTATTTTATTAAAGAAGTATTTTTTATATATTGTGTGTATTTTAAATGCGTTTTCAGATTGTTATTGTCTGTTTAATAAAATATTTACTTATTTATTTTAATATATTCGACCTGTATTTCTGATCACTGTATTATCTATACACACAGCACTAGTATTGATGCTCGCCTTAACAACAAAACATTTTCTTTTAACTACTGAGCTGCTCCTGACCTGCGGTGGTCCGCTCAGCAGCAGTCTTCTGGGATGGGGCGCAGGCGGCCCTTCGTAGTCGGCGTGGTGCTTCCTGGCTGTGGTCCACTGGCGGTAGTACAGGGACTGTTCTGCCCCTCCAAGAACATGAGGTACCGGTGGTCTGAGCGGGCTGCTCCAGGCCACATCCCCGTGAGGCAGCAGAGACGCCGAGCTGGGCTGACCCAGAGCCTCCGGAGCCAGCAGGGCGTATGCCGCCCGCGACAGCACCGCCGTCCGGGGGAAGACCTGCGCCCGGCTGCATTCACGCGGGGCCTGCGTAGACTGGCTCGGCCGCTGAGCTCCCGGAGACGAGGAAGAGGAGGAGGACGAGGAGGCAGAGGAAAACAAGGACGTGCCAGAAGAGGACGGACCCTGCGAGTCACACTCCTGTTTGAAGCGGACGGGAGACGAGCAAGAGTCGATCATATTTCTACTGCTGGATGGGTCGCAGTGCAAGGATGGTTTGTCCAAAACACTTGAAGAGCTGACGCCATTTTCTGTGGTGGAGCCTGAAAGAGAATGACGATGAATGATATTAGATCATGTGACCACTCCAGACCAGAATCAGGCCCAACTATATAGTTAAGGTCAGCCGGGCTTGTCTCTCACCAGAGGTCCTGGTGGCAGCGCTGGCATTGCTGGGTGGTCTTTCCAGCTCCATCTGAAGCTCGTCATGCTCTGTTGTTTCACCTAAGCTCCTCTCGTCTTCCGTCGGCCTTTCTTCTCTACCCGCTGGTGTTTTGGTCTCGGGTATTACCCTGCGTGTCACGTAGGAGCAGGCCAAACCCACTTCCTGCTCCAGAGCTGTTCTTGTCAGGTAGCTGGAGTCGATCAGCCGCAGATCACAGTACTTCAGCGACCTTCAGAAGGCAAAAATACTGTTCATTTTCCAACAGATAATCTTTCAAACATGAGCTATACTGAAGTAATGCTCCTGGACAGTTGTAGAACTGTAGCTGAAACAACTGTAGTAACCACTAGGTGGTGCTCTTTTATTTTTAACCAAATAAAAGACTGGAAGTCACTGTGCAGCATTTTTATTTGTCAAGGTCATCATAATAATGTCAGATAATTAACATATGACTTATATTGAAAAATAGTGCAAACAATTAAAATTTTATGTTTAAATTTCAAATAGAGGTTTGTTATTGAATGCATGCATTATTAATATTATTAAATCTAAAAATGAATAATATTTTCACATTAACAGAAAATGATAAACATTAATTTTTGTAGGTAACAAATATTTATTTCAATTTATTTTACACCAATGTAATTATTAAAAAAAACACATTTCTTCTAAAGTTTAGATATTTAGCAGTATTTAGTGGAATAACCTTTATATATATATATATATATATATATAAAACAACATAACGTGGAGTACCTGGGGAAGGTCTCTCCCAGAGGGTCTTTTCCTGTGAGGATGACGATGCAAGGAAGTCCTTCCAGATCTTCATATGTATGTGGGACCCATTCTTCATTCTTGCAGCCCCTCCAAGCCTGAAATGCACAGAGGGTTTATTCCAGCCTTGTTCTGGTGATTTTAAACAGGCCACATTCATGAGGGGATCTGTTCTTACCCGCAGACGGGCACAGAAGTGAACAGGGAGGCTGATCTCGGCAGCAGGGCTTCCCAGGAGCACGGCGAAGCGGTACTGTAAGCCCAGCTTGTCCCGGGCCTCCTCCAGCCGCTCCTGGGCCAGCCGCGCCAGCTGCAGCGAGGGCACCCGCACCAGCAGCATGTGTCCGCACCCGTGTCTGCTGCGGCCGGGGACGCTCAGCAGATCCTCCACCATGGCCAGGGTCTGAGGGGTCACATGGTCCCGCAGCGACGGGGCCGCCGTGAGGGCCATCAAGGCCTCAGTGTACTGCTGTATCAACAGATAGCTGCGGATCACCATGCTGTGCAAATGAGGATGCCTGAAATCAAACGCACAACGAGGGATATCAATGAAAAGAGACGGCACATGCATATGGTTTCAAATGCACAAAAGCTGCCAATTTAGACACGGATGTGAGACAAGGTTATTAGAGCTGACTAAAATTTATCGTATAATTTGTTCTCATTTTATATTAGGTGGCCTTAACTACCATGTGCTTATTTCAAAGAAAGTACTTTTTGTGTTTATATTGTATTGCAAAACACTTCTGCTGCTATTAACAAACGTACCATATAAAGACATGTTTGTACACAATTGTACTAAATTATTCATTTAAACATAAGTTCATAATATTTAAGGCCACCTAATATAACCTAAGTCGGACCTATACTTTTATCCAGTATGTGTTATATGGTAAAGGTTTACATTAGGGAATACTACTATTACTCACTATTAACTAATTGCTTATAAACGTGCATATAACAAGCATATTGGCTGTTAAATAGTACATATTAATGACCATATTCTAGACCCCTAAACTCAATCCAATACCTAAACCTAGCTACAACAACAACTACCTTACTTGATATACTTACTTGTATAAATAGCTAATTATTTTCATTCAATAAGGGAGAAATATGTGTTTCTTTAATCTAAACTGTTACTAGAAATATTTCTGGATTTTATTTAGGTTTACTTGATGTACTGAGATGAATGAAAACCTCAAATAAAAAAATAATAGAAACAGTACAAACAAAAAAAAATACATAATAATAATAAAAATGAACTAAAATGACTAAAAACAAAACTATAATATATTAAAATAAAACCCTTTTTTATGTGTTTGAATGCATGACTATGCTTGTCTTTTCTTTGTCTTAATCTGAATTAATGTATACTTGCAAATCTATTTCATTTATATTATATTACTGTATGTACATTATTGTTACTTTCTGTCTGACTCAAGAAAAAACACACAAAAAATACAAATAAACAAAAAAAAATAAACCAATTAAAAATAAAATAACATTCAAACTACAGAAGAAAACTAAAACGCATTTACAGTATAAAAGCAGTTTTAAAATGAGCTTTTTGTTCTTGTATTCTTATTTTAGCTGCGTGAACATGAAAACGGGACTGACCTCTCCAGCAGGGTTTTGACCATCCGCTCAAAAGCGTCGTCACATCGCAGGATAGGACTCGCTACTCCCCACTGCAGGGAGCTGCTGTAGTCCTTCAGCCCAAAATAGACCAGGTCTTTAGGAGAAGCCTCATCCTGCTGTGACACGAAAACGTCAATCAATGTTATGCATGCCTGCTGAATCAAAGTATGCATTTCTTTAAAAAAAACAGCAGTGTATGCATTATACTCTTAAAATGCTTGTCAATCATCTCATTGAGCTGAAGTCTCATCTGTCCTCCATAAATTCCTTTACAGTTCTTCTCGGGGTCAGTTAAACTCACCAGGTCCTCTGTGGTGGGCCAGTGCACTTCATTCTGGGTACTGATCCGTGACTGACGGCTCTGCAGGGTGAACGGGAAGCAGCTGACCTGCAGAACCAACAAGTTTATGGCTTCCAGAACTTCGGGACAGTTCACCACGCGGTCGGCCAATCCCTGCAACTCCCCGTGACAAACCGACCCTGACAGAGCACTGACAGAGAGAGAGAAGACGTCTTAACACTGGCCTTCCTGACGGACGCTTTAACAAACCGCTCGTCGTTGTCTTTCTCACCTGGTCAGGTCGACGTGGGAGTTGTCATGAATGAGGACGAAGAGCGTATAGGGGTTCTGCTTGACTTTTCTCATGAAGGCCTCCATTTTTGAGTGGACCTCTGCGTCCAGACGCACCACATACTTGTCAGACTTCTGCGGTGCTAATGAGGCGTCCTCTATCCCCAGATCTATCAGGACGCCTAGCAAAGACACAAGGACAACAGCATAAAATATAGCAGCGATATTAAAAAATGAGGATCTAAGCAGGTTATTGACATCCCAAAAATCCCAAATACTTAACACTTGCAGTACTTGGTCAGTAAAAGCTACTAGCAATAATACTTTCACAGTATGGAAAAACAGAGACCAAAAAACATGAGGGAGAGTAAACGAAGACAGAATTTCCACTGGTGAGCAAGTATTGTAACTTAAAACACAGGGCTTGAAGACAAGCTGAATATCAGCAGTATCGTCTCTTCTGCTGTCGTACCTGATTGTCGTATTCGCTGGACGGTTTGGTGAACCAGGACGTGTGACGGCGGCACCAGAACCAGGAAGTCTACTTTACAGAAGCGGCCCAGATCTAAGCTCTGGCTCCCTGAGTCAGCGATAGCACACACCTGTGACAAAAGACTGCGTGCAACGCTCAGCTGAGGAGGGTGTATCTGAAAGCCTTCACTCAGCAGATCTGCAACACATCGAAAATCAATCGGCATTTCAAGTGCCAAATATAAAGTTTGATTATGTTTTAATCATGGCGTCTGGAGACAGCAAAGGCTCACCTGGCCCTGATTCTGGGAGCATGGCTGCGGCCTCTTGGGAGTGGATGTACTCGGTCAGATGCCCCTGAAATGGCTGAACCACGCGGTCTTTGCGTTTACGCTGGTAGCGAACCAGCTGTTTGTCCATGTTGTCGCCTGCAGTGCCACAATCAATTAATAAAGGAGACACACGCACATGCTACAGGTCAAAAATCTGAGAAGTTTCTTTTTTTCAGTAACAGTTCCAGACATTGTTACAAAAAACTAAACAACAACCAAACACCTTTCAACTAACAAATTGTCAAGACTTATTGTAATGTGTGAATCATTTCCATGCTTGACACCACACCAAAACTGCTGCTTACGGCTATATTCTTATATAAAGAATAATGATCAGCTGAAGAAAACTTGATGGATCCACTGAGTTGAAGCACTGAATCTTACCTAATGAGGTGCTCTGGAAGTGCGAGGCGAGCACACTAACTTTCCCGGTGATGAGCTCATAGCTGATCTCCTTCAGAAACTCATTGGTAGTGAGCATGCCCTCCGCCAAAGCTCGAGACTGATATTTACCTGAGAAAAACAACAGCACAGATTCACATCTAAGACATCGACAGTGTCAGCAGAGCTCATTAGCATTAAAAGAGAAATGTCTCGCTCTGAACAAAATTTCTTTAAGGCCCTAGAGTAGACTTTGAAAGTAGCAGAACGTACCCAAGACTAGCACGCAGAACTCATTCACTCCACTTTTGGAGGCGCAGATGATGAGCACGTAGTTGGGCAAGCACTGCTGCTGCGGCGGTGGTGTCTCACTGAGCGAGCGCAGCGATTCAGAGATGCCCTCGCCCAGAGAGCCGTGGCTGACCAGCACCTGAACGCTGCCTCCTGACACACTGGCCTCCATTCGAGCTAACCAGGGCAGCTGGGCTGGGGACACAGGAGGACCGGTCGGACCACACAGCATGGCCTTCAGCACGATCTGCTCAAACTCTTCCCGTAACGGGATCTGCTCCGTGCCTGCATTAAACCCAGGAAAAGGAATAGTGACCTCACACTAAAGAAAGCACTCACTGCTCTTGCATAGTACCTGAGCTAGATGCAGACCAATCACAAGCTGCATGCTTTTCTACAATATAAATTCATGTTACCATGTTTGTCAGGGTTGTTTACCTAGCCGAGCGAGGTACTGCAGTGTGAGCAGTATCATGGTCTCTGTGGTGAGGAGCTGGCTTGCTGACATGCCCAGGCTGGTGAGGGTCTTCTCATTGAGCTCTCGGCCCTTATAGCAGCTCACCAGCAGGGGGCTCACCACCAGATCCCCAACATTGCCAAAGAAGTACGGCAAAGTGCCTTGACCTGGAGAGAAACATTCAAACAAACAAGTTCACACACATTTATTGTGCATATTCAGTACTTTAAAAGCTATTTAGTTTAAAATGAATTAATATATAATTAAAAACATAATTATATATATATATTTTTTTTTTTTATTAAATTTTTTTAATTGACAGAAATGTTGTTGAGCAGTTTTTGACTTGTTCTGCTGACTTTTTTTAATCTCTAACTTAATATCACTTTGCTGTTTAAATGTATAAATAAGTTAAATGATATAAACTTTTCTTTATAGGACACCTACCTAATAAGGCAAAAAAATCATATTAGAAAAAAAATATGACAGGAAAAAAATATAAGAGCGGTTTATCTTAAATGTTTGAGGTTTTTTTTAGACCATATTACACTAATTCGTCAACGACCCATTTTCTCTAAATATATTATTGCAGTGTTATGATTAATTGTAATTGTAATTATATGTATTTGTGTATATTTATATTGATATAAATCATATCATATATAAATATATTTATATAAGCTTTTAAATCATAAGTCTGTTATGAAGACTGACCAATGAGAAGGACTGGTCGGACGCCGGAGGAGTTCAGAAGGTTGTCAGGGATGATGACGGTTTCTCCTGCTGTGATTGGTTGGGGTTGTATGACCCCTGACACTGATGGAGGCTGTTGATTGGACAGTGGCAATAAAGAACCTGGAATGAAGGAGCAACACATTACATGCATGCACTCTTTGTACTGGAACACATAGACTGTGCTGTCAAGGAACCCTGATAATACATTGGACAGATCTCTTCAGTCCCACGCTGTGTTAACATGACACTCCAATCAAAGGCGAGGACAAGGTAACTAAGCTACAGGATCACAGTGCAAGGATCTCAAAAGCATAAACCCTCCAATCTGCTACTAAACAGTTCAGAACCTACTTTAACGTGACCCTTCACCTCTGTTTCTATGAAAACAATGAATAAATCATCCTTGTGAATGGAAAATGTCACGTCCCTTGGTACTTGTTAAAAACAAAAGCAAGGTGATCAAATTCATGGCAGTTTTCCGCTCAGGGCCATGCATAAACAGCCTGGATGAACTGAAAAACAACAGGCTGAGATGATGAAGGCAGACTCACCAGAGCTGCACGTCAGCGGGCGGATGGCTGGCACAGGGACAGCCGTGGCTGGGACGGGGACCAGAGACGTGGGCTGCCAGCTGCGGTGACGCTTTTTAGGCGGACCGGATGACATTGCAGAGGAGGCTGCAAGAAAGAGCGCATGCATGCATGCTATCATCAAGATGCACAGTGTATTTCATGATGCTCTCTAAAAACATCTGATGCGTTATATGATATACATGATCAGGCAGTAGAGCAGCACGCTTCTGGATAATTGTAAATGACGATTTTTTTGTCTCAAAAAAAAAAAAAAGATCATGATTCTCCCACAATTCTGAAATAAACAAATAGAAATAATCTTGTGTAGTTTTTAAAAAGATTGTTTGTTTGCAGATTAAGGATTAATCGTGCAGCTCTATCAGGCAGCTTTGCTGGTTTAATGCTTACCTGGACTGTCTCCTGGTTCTGTGGGCCTATAGCCATGAGTAGGCGTGGCCAGTGGGCTTGTATGAGGTGGGCTAAGTAGACTGGACCGTCCATCCATACTCAGACCATTTGTTAGTCCATTTACTCGCAAGGCAGTGGGAACTGAACAACAAAAAATAAGTTTGGACGTCAATAAAACAGTGTGGACAACCATTTACACACATGGGGTATCAACGCTGCATTTCTTTATTTATCCATTTTTAAAATATATATTTATAAACCACCTTTTCAGGCTAAAATCTTAGAAAGAATTTCCCAACTGCTGAGAAGGGTGTCATGTTTGACACATTAATGGCTAACGTCCACTCTTCTGGTGACAAACACCTCAACCTACACACAAATTCAATATGAAGGAAGGCCTTGTTGCTCATTTCTGAAGGAGAATGGGTCCTCTGGAGCACAGTTTATTGATTTCCTTTAACTGATGGCATATTGATAATGAACTGCTGGGCCACTTTTACATCTAATATTCCTGACACACAGAAATAGAGCACATGCGTGATGTTAAACGTCAATCGAAGGGAATTTGAAGCGTGGGCTGACATTAAAATCCTTAATACAGAATATTTGGTCTTATATTCATGATTTGGAGTAAGTTAATGTGTGTGTGTGTGTGAGTGTGTGTGTGTTTGCAAAAGGGGTTGTGTAAGCAGTCAATACAAATGACCTTCAGAGACCAGATTCATTTTACCCTTTTGTGGAAAAAACAAACAAAGAAGCAGCAGAGAACATTTGAAACAAAGCTGACCGTAACTGGCTGCTAACAATTTGTCATTTTGAGGATACAATAATTGTAATATTTTAGCCTAAAAATAACGCAATTAATTTTTTTGATAAAACTTTGTAATTCAAGTAGAAAATTATATTCAAAGACTTAGTATAAATAATAAATAATAACTTTGACAGAACAAAGAATTATCAATGTATTCGTTTATTTTAAAAATGGAATACTCATGTAAATAGAATTTATTGTTAAGAAATGTAACAAACAAAAATGTGAAACAATTATAAAAATGTACAAAATGATATTCAAATAATTCTATGCATATTATATGTATTATAAACAATGTATTAACGTTAATGGAAGAAATATTAGACATTTCTGAATTTAAAAATGCAAATACAACCAAACTGTCTGTTAAATAGACAATTGTTTTTGTTTTTTTATTAAAATATTATGCCATTTATTTTTTTACATTAAAATAACAAAGGTAGTAAACTTCTGAAAAGATATTTAAATATAATAAATATAATAGATGGTTGTCCGGTTAATGTTAAGCATGAATGTACAGAGTAGTTAGCTTAAATTTCTAATCCAAAACAGTAATAGTTTGTATAAAATATGAAATATAAAATATAGCGATGATTTCTTTAGCAAGCACTGCTAACTAAAAGCCCACTGAAATCATTTTAACAGCTGCCTGCTCTGAACACTTGAAAGCAAACGCAAGTTGTTCCAAATAATACATGGCTTTTTAACTTGGATATTATGAGCAATCAATGCTACTTGTATTTCAAAATGAGCGTTTTTGCGTTACCGATCGGTAAAGTCTTGGTCCCGTGGGTCGGTGTGTTCAGCGGTTTGAGGAAGCCCAGCTCTGGGGGTCCAAAAATCCCTGAGGATGAGCCAGATTGCAAGCGAGCTGGAGGAGAGTCTGTGGATCAAAGAATAACTTATTATCAGTGCAGTTTTACTTTTTTACTCTTCATGGGAAATTAAGAAGCTATGGCGTTTAAATTAGTCATAATAAAGTTACATTTGCTTTGCAGTAATGAGCTCTTCTCCTAAACCTATTCTGTGTGTTGTAAAAGACTGTTATGGCCACTAATGGACGCACTCTGCAGCCAGCTGCCCGGCTCTCTGAATGGTGTTGTGAGGAAGAATAAGACAATGACTTGCTTTCTTTCACCAAACACTGTTGGGTAAACACTGTGTGGCCTCCAGCCAGATGTCACCAATTGCTGAGTAGCCCCCCACCTCTCTTTAACCCCAGGTTTCCCTCCCTGCCCCCGTATGGACCCTCCCCCAGGACAGAACATGACCTCTGCGCATGCATGAGATGGACATCCTCCGCCGGACAGATGCCGCATGTGTTGTCTTACGCTGCTTCAGGGATGTAAGGCTTAAAATGCCATGCTTTCACATGAGAAAAATAAAATATTGTGGGACAAGGCTTTTAATATTTGACCATACACTCACCTGAGAGGGGGAAGGGAGGTGGACTGTGGCCATTTGTGTCTCCGTTTTCTTTGCTGCTTAGTGAGGATGAAGAACTAGGCTTGGATGAAGAAGCACTGCTCGAGAATGGCCTTGTCTTACAATCTGAAAAAGAAAAAAGAAATGTAAAATGTACAGGTAACATCAAGTGAAGCATGAAACTATGTATTATTCATGGAAGGGAAGGATGCACAACATTTCAAGGACCACTAGATTTGTTTTGTTTATGTTTATGTTTTTTCATTGGTACAGTGTATAAGATATGAGATATGAGATAAAAGATCATTTTAAGGCCTATTTTGGCAATTTCAACATTACTCTTTTTTTCATTCATTTGTACCAGTTATTAATTTGTAAGTAAAAAAAATAGAATATAAATGCAAATGCATTCTATTTGCTATTAAACAGACATTTGAACTGGTTTGATTTTTAACTTTTAATTTTTATCCTGTGTTTATTGTTTAAAAATGTACCAAAATATTTGATTTAAAAAAACATGATAATTCAATTTGGAAATGACTTTCAAATAATTTTATGTACACCATGTTCTCTGTGAATAATTTATCTTAACTTTTATAAGAAAAAATAAATAAATAAAATAAACTACATTTTACCTGCAATTTAACAGACATTTAATGTGATCTAATTTTATGTTTAGGAATGTAAATAAAAAATACTAAACAAAATACTTAACTTTTTTGTTAAATAAAACAATGATTATTAAATTATCTTGTGTAATGTTAAGTATACTATATTCTGTGTAAGTAATGTATCTTTTATGAAGAAATCATTAACGATCAATTACAACTAGTTTAATTTGTTAACGCAAATAATATCTGGAAATGTAGCAGAAATACTTATTTTATGTTTGTGCAAATAATTTTTTATACAAATGCAAATACTGTGTAAAAACATATTTTGCACACAAGTGTGGTACCTTTCCAGCAGATGAGGGTTCCCTTGCACAGAGCACCCTGAGAGTTCTTCACCAGGTAGTACTTTAAGTGCTTCTGCTTCTTCGGCTGAGTGGATAACTTCAGGTTGATGTGGTTGGAGAACTCAGTGAAGTAGCGAAACCCTTTCTCACCACAGCCCACACAGTTCCCCGAAAACCCTACACAAACAAACAAACATGCATCACTACCTGCTGCGAACGACTCTTCAGACAGGCAAAGAAAGGTTTATGACCAAGATTTACAATAGGGATGAACCGATAACACTTTTTCATAAACTAGACGATACCGATATTTTTATATTTGGTTCCTGCTAATACCAGATACCGATATCTGTATTTGTGTTGCATTTGTAATTTTTTTTTAATATTGGGTACAGACACCAACGTATATTTATAATGTTAGTTGGCTTAGTTTGGTATTAGAGCATTGTTATGAGTATTGGTACAAGTACAGAAGTGCGGCATCAAACCTGATACCGATACCAGTATCGTATCGGAGCAATCCCTAATGCCTTCTTAGGGAATAAAATGCATTCTGTGAAAAAGTGGCATATTCTGTTACTTTACATAACATTTCACATTTATAGAATTATAGATTATATATTATACAATTAGTAGGATGAACCGATACCGATACTGATATTATGCTCTGATACCAAACTAATGTTATACACATTATTTTGTTTTCTGTACCCAGAATTTTTAAATATTCCAAACACAGGTATTGGTACTCTGTATCTGCAAATATCAAAAATATCATATCGGCCTCATCGTGGAACATTTGTGATAATATAACATCATATAAAACTATATAAGTGGAATTGTATTGAAACACCAACCTAAAAGTGCATTTTTCCCATTCTCATCTGGCAGGAAGCGCTTGTCCACCGCACAGACGAGGATGTGCTCCGGGATGCTGGGAGACTTGGCACCAACCAGCTCAAACCCTGCGGGAACCTCGATAGACTCTGTTGCCATGGAAACCAGGCGCAGATCCTTTCCCGCCTGACAGAACCCTGGACACGAGTCAGTAATACAATGAAAAGCAGCCACGCCGAGCCTCTTTATACACAATTCTTCAATGCCATCACCATATGATCATGCGTTTCACTTTGACACTGACTTAAAAATGCTCTTTTCATAACACCTTGCTTTCATGTGGCTTCAGAAGATCTGGAATATGTGCTGCAAATCATCTATAGGATCTGTCTTAATGCACAGATCTGATCTTTGGACCGTATCCAATTTTCTAGCCAACCTGTTTCTATGTTAATTTAATAACAAAAAAAAAGCTAAAAGAAATATAATGTAATGTATTTATAAAATTCATGGGATATTTCCACATTTAAAGTTCCCGCTTCAATAAAAGCAATGTAAGCTTATATACAATATGCTGCCATTAAAACGTCACAATTCTGAGGTGAATCTGATATTTGTGTTTAGACATAGGTCAAAGGTCCATATAATGCATCTGATAAAATGGAAGTGATCCAGATCAAAAGCGAAAAATTGGATCCTGTGCAGATTTTTGTTTATACGTGTGCAACATACTCTGAAGTATATCAGCCAAAAATGTCTCTACCGTCAACAGTGCAGCAGCCATCAGGAGGGGGTCCCTGCAGGTACGGCAGCGGTGGGCTGCTGGTGTCTGAATCATCCTCGTCATCCATATCATCTATGGAATTAGATGACTGGCAATTCACCAACACATGGCTGGACAGGTCAGACCTTATGGTCAGGTCAATTTTGGGCTTAATATCTGGAGGGCAGAATCAGAGAAAGGTGTATTATTGCTATACATACATATATGCAGACTTGCACAAACATATGTGAGCCATACATTTCGTAACAGGAAAAAAAAACAGGAAAAACTATATGCTTCCTCTCAAACTGTATGGGTTTACAGGTAACAAGTTTCATCATTTTGACTCATAATTGTAATGGCAGACATCGTCTGGCCTATTAAATGTTATTTTCCTGATAATGTTCACCTCAATTTTTTTTTAAAATAAAAATCTCAGAAATATTGCAAACCATAACAATGTATCCAAAAATGTTGATGGGCAATAAACATACTATTTGATTACACGGTGAGTAATATAGCTGACCATTTTTTCATTTCTATAGTCAAAATACATTTAACATAGATAATCTTGACCTAATTTTTTATTCATTATTTTGAACTGAAAAATGTAAAGGACATAAAGGCAAATTCTAGCAAACTGTAAATAAAACACATGTGTAACATTACAGTATGTATCCTCTTTGTACTGAAAAATATAGGATTCTGAAGAAAACAATTAATGGACATGAAATGAACCCTAATTATAGATAAAATGACTCATATATGTAGCTTTTGATGGATCTTCTTTGACCAAGTTTTAGAAAGCCATTATGTTTTTTTATAATTAAGATACAAATCAAAATCAGTTCCTCTGAAGGCTAATGATTACCATCCAGGTTGCTAGGATACTGATCGGGCTCGAGGTAGAGCTGTGTAAACACGGGCTGTGGGTCGCCACCGCTCGATCTTAATGAGGCCTCTATAGAGTTGTGAAGAGCTTCCTCAAAGCGGGCAGATTTCAGCTGTCCCGCGTATGAATTCCCCATGATCTGAAACAAAACGTACAATTTTCACACATGAATCCTGGATAAATACCACACACACACACACACACATCATGACTCAGTTCAAAGTAGATCTTTTTACATTAATGTAATGTTCAGATAAACTGTGTGGATGAGATTTTAATTCATCCTGAACAAAGCTATTTTGAGTCTTTCATAAAATAGCTTCTGAAACCATTTCTGTTGCATTTTGTTCCCCACATTTGATTATTAACTACGTCTATGCAATAATACAGCTGCAAACAAACAAAATATTAAATATGGACAATATCTGGCATTATACCACTATACCTCTGATTAAATGTCTCCAGCTGCAGAAGGACAGGATCACCTCTTCTCCATGGTAGATCAAAGTTGGACTGCAGTACTCCTGCGCCTACAAAAAAAAGGCAAACTGTCAGAACTTCATTTATAGTATAAATAGCACATGGTACGTAACTTTTTGGTGACATTTATTGGAAACAACTTGTATCCAGTTCATCTCTCTCTGATTTAATTCAACTGCACAATTAAATCTAATTATTGCAGCATTAGGCAATGAGCTTATTTTGATTTATTGCAGCATAAATAAGTGAGATTCATATGTGGTGAGTATTAATCCATGCGTTATCTCGGATCAGACAGTTGTTTGTAAAACTGGACAGATTGCAGTGATCTTCAACATATGTAGCTGTTAACTGATAACGCTGAGGGATGAGTTATATGACACTATGACCTCAAGGGAATGTTTGTGGAACGCACAGGGGAAAGGAACTTCATGTCTCCTACTTCCAGGATTGCACAAAGACTGATGGGACAGGTTTTGTGCTTTTGGCCTGGTTAAAGCAAGAGCGAAAGGCAGTAAAGCCATCAATCAGTCAATAAATACTTCTATCAAAAGTATCCCAAATCTGCGACTATTACATGACCAACTTCAGTTTAAAAAAAGAACCGCTGTGTGCATCATTTTTATCAGTGTTTTTTAGGTTAGATTACATTTCCCAAGAAATGGACATATTAGGAATTATCAGAAACACTGACAGCCTACTCCAAGAGACTCCACAATGCATCAGCAAACCTTTCCCTGCAATAAAAAGAATAACTCAAAAAACAAGTAGCACACCCTTGCTTGGAGGCCTGTTGGGCCAAGTTTCAGCTAATCGCTCATCTTGATACCGTGGTAAACAGAGGAAAAGTGAGGTAGCAGCACCTGAGCATAGTTCTGTCCTGCCTTCAGGGCTCTCAGGGTCCAGTTTGACTGCTAATGACTTTTAAGGGGTGTTAAATGCTAATTTGGACATGCCTGCAGAGAGCCCTGCCTTTAGGCCAAGAGCTGTTTCAGCTGCACTCAGTCCAGGCTTTCCATTTGCTTCCTAACTCTGACTGATGATCTACAATGCAAACCAGGCAAAAAGCTGACATCTAAAAATCAAACCAAGTTACTTTTATTTACACGAAACTGATGCTGTAGTCAAGTTCTGAAATCCAAAAATCAATCCTTGAAGGTTCAATATGACACTGAAAGTGTGCAGTTAATGAATACAGAGCCACATGTCTCTGCGCCTGATCAGGATCCAACAAGGACCCAACGAAAAAAACAAAACCTCGACAAATATAATCTAAGGGATCCTAAAATAGCCAAGAATGGAAACACAACACTAAGCAGCCAAAACAAACCAAACCGCAGACATAATTAGGCAACGCTACAAAAGTTTGTTTGCTTTGCTGCCTGGTAACATTTAACAATTTTACACTAATGTTGTCCAATAGTCCAGATTTCTGTCATTATTTGGGTGACACATGCACTTTAATGCATTGCTCTAAGTGTCTTGACCTAACTTTGTGACATAGATTTAAATTGTTAATATAAAAGGCTCTTTTATTAATAACAAAGACAAAAACTGTGGAGCAATTTGTTTGGGTTATAACAAAAATGAGCAACATCATAAATATATCTTGGATATTTTTGGCTTCTAATTTTTCTGAAGAGCTGTTAACCTCAGCACCTGAACTTGTGGCTGTTATATTTCTAAAAAAAGTAGGCCAAATAAAAGGTTTATATGAAATGTGCTACACGTGGTTACAGTCACACACAGCACTGTACCACTAAAGACCTTTCTCTCTTTCTCTGAGTCCACTCCTTCTTTTGTTTCCTCCCTTATCTGCATAATTACATTAAACTGATGACAATGGGAGAGGGCGACTTGCTTTCAATGCACTTTCAGTGAACAGATTCTATTTTAGATTCACACAAAAAATGCCTGGTGAAATAAAAAAGGTTTACACTAAAAACACAACTGCGTGGTTTCAACCATCCCTGCCTCCATTTACATAAAAAGTAACACTACATTATTTAAATTTTGACTGAGCACTCACAAATCACAGACCAATTCACACCAAGTTTTTTTTTAACATTCAGAGACATTAACCAAAGGAAACCCAGTTTCAAGAGCAAAACTTCAAGCAGGGGGATGGGACAGAGATTAGCCAATGCAAAAATGCAAATATCTTTAAATAAATAGGGCGCTAAGAGCCATGGCCGTTCACACCAATTCAGCAGGAGCCAGTGAGTGTCAAAGAAACTAACATGACGCTTCTGTACCTTTCATAAGCAGCCGGGGTGTGGAGTGTTCCTCAAATCCCCCTGAAGATCTTAAAGCAGATCACTAAACACAAACAGCCTACTTCCATAGCAAACGTCGTTCGAATATCCAAAAGCAGCGTCAAGGATGTAATGGTATTCCTCGTCCCTGTTGTGAGCCAGCAGCTACCTGTTCATGATAGTCCAGAGTCGGGTTGGAAAAGCCTGGTTTCAGGAACTCCAGCGGAGCCACCTTCTCTGTCCTGTACTGAGTGGCTCTGGATACACAAACCCTTCGACACTCACATACACAAACAGCAGGCCCTCCTCCCGTTCCTCTTGCCCCCTCCCTCTTCTTGGCCATTTGCTCTGTGGGGTGAGAGGGGCATTCTCTCAGGACTCATTCATCTTGGCCCTTGCTGACCCCCTAAGGTGACAGATGCTGTTGTGGAGAGAGCCATACCACAGAGCACGGCACAATAGAGGCCAGGCGCCTCCGCGAGCCACACGCGTGCTGTGTTCGCCACGCATGATGCGCAGATGCCCCTCTCTTGACGTGACACCGGAGAGTGTACTAAGTGCCATGCTCGCAGATGGGGGTACAACGTAAGGCGAAGGATCGCTTTCCTCCCCTTCTGCCGCTCCCTGTTTTATTGGGGCCATTTTACAGATAGGATACACCAATGGCAAACTAGGGACACTCAGGCCTTGCCTGAACTCACATCCCTCCCCTCGGCCGTAGTTGACGATTAACTGAGAATTCAGGTCCATTGCAAATAGCCGAGTGGCGGGGACACATCTGGTAGCTTGATAGTAGATTGATATTTTGCACTTTACCGGATTGATCATTTCCTACAGCGTGCCTCAGAGAAGTTGCTCAGGAGGATCGGGTTCCCCTGGTGCTCCAGGCACTCTCTAACAATGACTCCATCTCTCTTCTTATCTCGCAAGATAATGACAAAATATTGTGACTCGGTTGACCTTTTTATTTCAGGACTTTATGGTGTTTAGATAAACCAGTGCTGGCCCAGTTGTGAACCGTCACCATTCGTAACAACTCATTATGGATCCAATAACAATAATCTCGTTCCTTAATTCTTGCATAAGGTGTTATCCTCCAGTTTCGTCAGCCCAACCCTATCAGATGACTTTAGAGGGTAAATATACACAGCAGATTTAATCAACACACCCGAGATCCTGTTTTTTTTTTTTGCAGCGAGTTGTAGGATTTGTTAATAATTGATAACAGCCTTGTCCGTGGAACAAAAAAGTGACTTGACGCAATGGTTCAAAGAGTGTGCTGAGAACGGCAACAGTGAAATGCATTTGTCAAAGTTAAAGACACAAAGAATTTGTCAGGCAAACAACAGAACGGTCGTGTCAACAAAATGATGCATTACAGGCAAGCACCAAAAAAATGGAAAAACCTGTTAAAATGCCGTTTTTTGTAGAGTGAAGAGTAAGAAAATAATTGATCAGCTTGTACAGCAAATCAGTCATTTATTCTGCTTTCACAACTCAAAAAAACAGTTGGTCTAAATCGAGCCATATACTACTTCTCACCCTAATAAGAATTAGTAGATAGGGGCTAAAGCAGTATGGGAGTCAGCTTTAAACAATGACCTCCCGCCCTCAGAGGGCTTTATTAGCCTCCCAGTGTCATTAATGCTGTCATTCCAGCTAATCTGGGGGCTTTGTCTAAACATTGTTTATTTTAATTGCAAGGTTTCTCCTTCAGAAACCATTTGGACCACACAATGTCCTCGGATGTGTAAGGACCTGTAATCGACAAATGCTGGATATTTCCCTAGAAACGTACCTTGGCTGTAGTCTCTGGCAGACTCTTTGTCAAGGCTGTAAAATACATTATATAAAGATGCAGCACAAGTAAAAATTTCTCGGTAAACGAAGTGACGATTCAAGACTGTCAGACCTCAATGGGTCATTGGAAAAGGAGAAAGAGAGCAAAGCGGAGGTTTCCTTTGCTCAATTGAGCTTGTGGGTAAAACAAAAGAGTCAGTGAGTGAGCTGTCCCTCCTCTCGGCCATCCTTCAGCGCTGCTTTGAGTCTCCAGCCCTGGGCACTGACAATGGGAAGTATCTTTTCCACTGCCACCTGAGAATAGATGAGTCATGTGGTGGCAGCTCTTTCAACATCTTTTGGAGACCTGCTTTGTTTTGTTCTCTATTTCCTTTGGAGAAGGGCTCCATTCTCACGAGGTACAGCAAAACTGCCTCATTCCAGACAGACAGCATCATTGTTTGAATCCAGTGAGACCAATACATACTTGGTGAATCTTTGGACCAACAAAGGCCCAGTTTGAGGTCAACCACAGCAGAGTTACTGAGTGCAGAATATCAGTTTTATAAGAACTTTAAATTATTCTTGGCTTCTTGGATCCAACAGGAATCAAAATAATACAAGTGGGACTACTCTAGATTTGGACCAACAAAATTACAGCTTGGGACAAAACCAGAGTAGTTCAGAATGTACATTTTTTAAGCCTTCCTGACTTTTGTTCTGAAAAAGTGCTAAATGCAAATTCAGTTGGATAAACACAATTCAAATATAGACAACCTAATCTGAATCTGGGCCAAGAAACATGTAGGAAAACCAAAGCAGAAATAATGAAAGCATTTATGCACTGAGTGCTACTCTAGTTCTCAGCCTGTTTCTGGAGAAATGCACAATCCAGATCAAATGTGAAAGACAAATCCAAATGGGGTTACTTAATACAAATTTGACTAATAAAAAAACATATGGGACCGGAATACTGAGTGTTCATTTTATAAGCTTGCTTTTTATTCTGAGAACCCCTCATTCCAAATCCAGTGGGACAAATTTAATCCAAATATGGGCAATTTATTTTTCATTTTTACCAACAAACGCAGAATTGGTCATTTTAAGATGCAAGCTTTGAGTAGTAAGTTCTCGATGCATGATCCAGATCCAATGCCAAAATGGAGCAACTGAATCCAAGTTTGAACCAACAAAAGCATATTTTGGGGTAAACCGAAGCAGGATTTCTGCACAGAAAGCAAGTTTTAAAAGTCTGACTCTTGATCTCTGCTTCTTGCTGATAAACCCTTAATCCAAATTCAATGGCACATATTTAGTCTAAATGGAATGACTTGGACAATTTGTATGCTCTAATCTTTGATAAGTGTGGCTTTGGCTTCTTTACAAGAACTGCTTCATTTGAGGATTTTTAGAAGTGTGATAAAATCCTTGTCATTGTATTGTTGTAAAAAAAACAACTAAGAATCACGTAGACGAGGTGAGAGCGGAACGTGATTTTAACGCAGTGACAAATGAGCATCAGCTGGGTAGGAGGGAGAGATCGAGGTGGCAACTGCCACAGCTCATCGAGGTCTTCAGGAGCTATCCACTCAGTGTCAGAAAAAACAAATCTACCCTAACACTGGCCAATTACAACAGCTTGACAATGTCCGCGTCACGTGAAAGCCAATGCTGCCCAGCACGTTCGGCCTCCCTGACCACATAAGGGCTATTCCGGGCGTGAGGCGCGAGGTCTCACGCCGCTTGTCACACCGCTGGCAGGTTGTTGTTCCCTATGCCCTGCGCTCATTTGCCTATTAAAGGCCTCTCAGAGACTTCCTGCTGGGGTCCTGAAGTGCAAATCAGGGCTTTTCCAGCGAGGCCAGTATGAGCCAGGGCTGTAGAGATAACCTCCTCCACTTGGCCACACGAACCAAGGGGGGAAGGGAGGCTTGGGGGGGGAGGCAACACAGCAAGCTGAAAGCCAAAGCTGAAATCAGCAGAGAGAGAAAACCCTGACTGGTCAGCTAGGGATTGGCTTGAGGGGGGTTGGAGGTGACAGCCTGGGGAGAGGATTAGTCCAGCAGTGGACGGGGGTAGTGGTGGGCCAAGGTTAGCCAGGGTTTAAGGGGGTGGAGGCCTGGGAGGATCAACAAAAGGAGTATTTGGCCAGATGAAGAAGTCATCATCATTAAGCCACTGGAAGTTTACTGTCCAGTTATAAAAGTGACTGGAAAATGAGAGGGGCAAGAGGGCAACCCTGAGATACGGTCAGCAGACTGCAGCGGGGTGGGATCGTGGGAGTGCTGGGCTCATTTATAAGAGTCAAAAAAATGGCCTTTGTGTGACCGAAGTCCTGATTAGAGTGTTGACCTTGCCGTACATTCAGGAGAAGTGAATGGCTTTAATTTAACCTTCAACTAAATCCTGCACTCAGACAAATGCTTTACGTCAGTAATTAACAAAGACCCTTTAGAAACCTATTAGTGCAGTTCAAGAATACAAGAAAGAAACCTTGGGAAATGTAGGGAGTAGATTAGACAATATCGTTTTGGCCAGTGTTGACATTTAATAACGCATACTCTATAATTTGATATTTAGTTGATCTTTTCCATCAAGTGAACACTAATAATAACACTGATGTAATATTTTGCAAATGTCTTCTTACTGTACATTATTTTGTTGTCATGGTGCATTTAACTTAATTTGACAGATTTCTTTTATTTTAACATAATGTATCGTTTATTGGAATAAATTGAATTTCATTGCAGAAGTGCACTAAAGTCAAAGTATCTGATGCGGATTCAAATTGATCTAAACAAGTATAAATTCTTGCGTGTGCACATCTGGCTAACTGGAAAAGGTCAACTACAATTTTACACCTCAAAGCCAAAGTGTCGGTGCCACATGCTCAACCAACCCATGATGACACCGATATTGGGACTCTGGTGCACCAAGTTTCTCTTTATTGGCAGTGGATCCTCAACAATAAAACAGTGCGACCTGAGCTTTATTCCAAAATCTATGGTGGTATGTATGGGAAAAACAAGTGTCCTGATACCATGACAACAAACAAAGAGCTCGATCTGGGTAGAGAACAGCAAAGCTGCTCTGGCCAATAAACCAGAGACCTGCCGATGAACCCAACACTGCATTTTACAACACAGAGCACAGCTGTTATTTACTAGGGACAATAATAGTTCAACTAATGGCTAAAATGCATTTCTTTTTTCCTGTATGATTTGTAATCAGTTGTCATTATGCACTGATTAATGGCTGAAGTAGAAACATTTAAATGTATATGATTTAGTGTTTATCGCTCCATTTTGGTTTAAGCATTCATTCACTCCTGGGTCCTAATGGTTTGTTTGTCCTGCTCTTGTTCTCAGGATTAAATAGCTATTACAGGCAGACATTTTTGTTACAGTGCAACAAGGGGTCTTGTTTAATAGCCCCGTGTTGCATGAAGCACATATTATCAAAACAGACAAGCGTTATCAGGTGACAAGGGCCAAAGAGAGGTCAGATGTGCTTCCTGACACAATTCCTCCTGCTTTGACGCTTCATCCATCATTATTCAGGCGAGGAATGGCAGTGCTGGTCAGTACACCACAGTTCAACCAGATGTGACACAAGTCTTGATAGTTTCAAAAAAGAAAACGAAAAACATTATATTACATTACCAGGCGATTTCACCAGTTTTAGGACAGATTCAACAGCGGAAAAGTTGGAAAACCATTTTGTAGCAGTGTTTGAGTTAATCCTTAACTGATCTTGCACATCTGGTTAACTGGAAAAGGTCAACCAAAGTTTTACACCTTTTCCCCGAAGCCAAAGTGTTTGTTGGTACCACATGTCAATGCTGCATTCACACAACGTCAGTGCGACTGAAATATGTTTATTTTCTGTTAGAGGTGCAGCAAAACTAATAATAATAATATGATCAAAAGCTGATAAAGGGCTATTACTTAAATGATAAACTACTTTGTTTAAAACCTCAAATTGGTTCTACAAGTTTAAATCTATGAATATTTGCATTAGAATGTACATTTTGATGGATATGGAATGGATATTCATAATTGTTTATTGAGATTGCATTAATTGCATTAATACTTTCAATGTTAAAGATTAAATTTTAGTGTCCAGTAGAATTAATCTCAATGTAAAAAGATACTTATTTACAATATGCATAAACCAAAGTAAATATGCTGATACAGTTCTGAGGAATGCATCACATTTGAACAGTGTCTCTAGTTCCCAATGAGTAAAAACTGCTTACATCAGTCAAACGTAACTGAAATGTTTTAACTTTTAAATCTTTGGAAGTTTTGGAATGATACATTTTTATTCAAGTTCTTTTATCTCTCATCAGTCCTTTTTAACAACAGTGACAAAGACAGTTGCCTAAATGTTACATTTCTGTTTGATGTGCAATTTTTGCTTTTGAATATGAATATATTACATTTTTTGCTATCAATCACAATACATGGATGTATTTTCATCACTGCCACAAAAATAAGGAGCTCAGAGTAAAATCTCAGAATAGTCACAGTATTCCTGACGTGACGTGAACACAGCACAAAACAACTGATAACGACTTCATTACTGAGAGTTATGGGCCCTTACATGACTAGTTACTAATTATATAGTAGATTCCCGCCAAAAAAAGTACACCCTGCATATCAACCTGTGATCAATTTAAATAAAAGTGTCTGTAACTCGGAGCAAATAAACAGTGCTTTCCCCTCTTCAGAGTCACAAAGACACCTTGAATGAGTGAGTGACAAATGAACAATGAGGGTCTTTAATGTTCTCAGGAAAGATCCCTGTTCAAGCCCCCTCCCCACTTCCTTGTGGAGCGCTCAACTGTATCCATCATGCTCCTCTTCCTGACCCCAGGCAGCCGTGTGTGTGTGTGTGTGTGTGTGTGGTGGGTAACAGTAGTGTCATGCTGATAAAGCCGAGTGAGTTGCCCACGGTGATAGGGTTGACAATTTAAATCCTCTCGCTTCTTTTTTGTTGTTGCGATGTAACAAAGGCAGGTTCAATCTATTGTCCAGCACTGACACAGACACAAACCCATCCCTTACAAACCAACTGTGCTGGAAACAGCCAGAGCGCTCTCAAAGCAGACCTGGAAACACTACTGGATGTGCTTTGGGACGTGATTGGAGTTACTGTAATACTGTCACACACCAGTCGTGGGTTTCAGATGAGATATTACATTTAATAGGAATTTACTTTCCTTTTTACCATATGTGCTGAACACTGGAATCAGCATCCTTGTACAAGAAGCAGTTGGCAATATGTTTTGTGTATGTATGTTGATCAATGTAAATCATTTTATCCTATAATATGAAAAAAACCCATTTGCATTGAACTGCTGGATTCATATAGATTACGTGTGCAATATCTTTATTACATTTTTGAAGACAAAAAGTTTTAAATAAATGGTGGTAATCTCTAAAGTTTTAATTAAAAATATCTTAATTTATGTCTCAAAGATTAGTCGAAGTCGTATGGGATTGGATTTTTCTTTATGGCTTTCTTTCTAATATGCAACATGCAATAAGGGTCACACTATATTCAATTCTCACTATTAAAAATATTAGACTTTTGCCTCAATAAACTCCCAATTTGCTGCTTACTAACAGTTAGTTTGGTAGTTAAGTTTAGATACTGTGTAGAATTAGGCATGTAGAATATGGTCAAGCAGAATATGTGCTTTATAAGTACTAATAAACAGCCAATTTCCTAGTAATATGCATGCTTATAAGAAAGCAGTCAATAGAGAGAAACGCTTCCTATGCTAAAATATTAACACATATTTAGAAAGAAATGGGAGAATTAAACCAAAAATGCAACAATTTTAAATATATCTTGTGCATGTTTGGAATAAAGTGAGGGTGAGTAAAAGACACATGTTTGGGGTGAACTATTCTTTTAAAGACCATTGGCCACGCAAACAGAGTGAAAGAGCTAAAGAAATCAATCTGGCAGGAGCAGGACTAAAGAAGTCTCCTAACGTGGCATATAGAGAGTTTATCTGAGGAGAAGCGGCCATCAAGATCGTAACATATGTTCCTCGCAGGTAAATATTTGCCCTTTCTCTTATCATGAACGACAGGGCCACGAGTCAGGATGCTTCCTGAGGTCACATGAGGTCCGGCAAAAACACAGCAGCTCCAAAGGTTCGATGGATTTGTAATCACTGTATAAAACCCTTATATATAAAAATAATACATCACACCGAGATGATAGAATAAGTTGACATATGCTAGTAAAGTTTCTGATAGTCCAGTATGTAGTATAGTGTAAGTTACTTACTGTTAGTGGAATGTCTAATAAAGCATTTTCAAGCGTACTATAAAATAATTGTATTTTTATGTAGTAATCCTTTTTCATTTTAAAATAAAATACTATTATCACACGTTCTTGTATTGATTATAAATGCATTTCTGAATGTAAAAAAATCACTAAATAAATACTACTATTATTATTAATTCATTATAATAAGTGCAGCATGAGCAGCAAACCAAATTTCCATTTTCTAACAGTAATCATAATTTGTTTTCATCACTTAATGCATTGTAATAAAATGCAATAAATGTCTCCAATCATAAGGGAAGATCATCTGTGGGAGTCTAAAGAAAGCAATGGGACTGTGTTTCGTCAAGATCCATTTATGCAAGCAGCAGGGACAGCATTGAGAGCCAGCTCTTCCTGTGTTCCTCTCAGCTAGATTGTCCAGCACTAGGTCGTGGTCACCGTGACTTTGGCCAGCCCCTCACCCCATCTCCCCAGAGCCGCTATTGGTGACCTTGGGCTTAACCGGCTTCATGCAGAACGCAGAAGAGTCCAAAGAATGCTAAAACAAAACAGCTTGTGGAAAGAGAAACAGTTACAGAGCGTGATTTTTATAAAGTTCATCACCTTTAGTGAAGGAATCTCCTGAAGCATATCCAAGTGTGTCCGGTTCATTCAGTTCCTCCAAAGAACGCAAAATTAATAAATCTACGAGACATGTTTGTGCATGAGTTTGATAAAAGGGAGGTATATTAATGAGGAGTGCAAGGTGGCTCGGAGCTTTTTAAGTCAGAAAAACAGAAATAAAAGAATTAAATCATGTCAGCAGCAAGAAAAGGTACAGCTCATGAAAAACACTCTGTGCTCTATTAAGACAAGTAAATCAAGTCACTCTTCCATGCAATTTTTCAATTGAAGTGAGCAGTATGTACTTGAGAAGACAAGCCAAGATAAATGGCAAATCAGGTTACGGCTACAGGGAGCGAAGAATTACATACCGGCATGAACCAGAGAACCACCTCGACTGCTTAACACAGACAGTATTAATGCACAACGCTAGCTGGCTTCAGGGTGGTTACTAACATGATCAAGTCAAAAGAGCGCCTTCAAATGACTAGGATATCCTGATCTCTACACATTTTTAATGTTAGCCTAAGGTCACAGTAAATAGAACTGGCCCTTAATACTGTATGTGACAATATAACCTTACTTACGCATTTTTATCTAGTTGTGGAAAACTCTAATATCTTATTATGTAGAAATTTAGCATGAAAAAATATGCTTTAAAACTAATTGTCCAGTAAATCAAGATGAAGTGGAGAGCTCAAATATTGTTGTGGACAACGGGGGAGTTTTGGGGTCAAAAGGGTTGCTCGTTTCTGAAGCTCAAATGGTGCTAGTTTTTGTAAGACATGCAGGCCTACCTATTTTATGATTTATCTGAAGGTTCCTGGCTCCAATGCTGAGCTCAGTGTTGCTAATGAAGTGTTGAAGTGACACGCAGCCTCCTCGTCCTTCATCGTGACAAGCCAAACTGCTGGCAAGCCCTTGGATTTGTTTCCAGACATGTTTCCTAACAAATGATTGGAGGCCGGTGCAGATAAGCTGTGTGTGCTGAAAAAAGGGCTGTCCTGGATAACCATGACAGGGCCAGCAGACACACATCTATCTGTGCCATGTCCCAGAACTCACATCAATCCTCTGTGCTCTTCCTTCCCTTAAAACTGAACTAACAACCACGGATGGGATTCATTGCCTGAAATCTGAAGTCTTCGAAAATAGTGGAGCATAAAGTTCACAACATCTGAGCCATAACCACTATAGACACTGAATATATATCACTGTACTTTCCTAATCTGCTGCTGGTTAATATTAACCAGGTACTTGTTAAGTTTAGGTATTGGGTCGGATTAGGTATGTAGAATAAGGCATTAATATGTGCTTAATTACTACTTATTACTGTACTATATAATAACCAACTAGTTAAATATATATATATATATATATGATTACGATTATGATTACGACTATAAAAAAAAAGTCAGACAAATTACATGCCCTTTATTTCTATATTGATGTTGTTGTCTTACTAATAAAAGTTGCATTCTGTCCAAGGCTGCACATAATAATTTTTTACAGTAAAATCTGTCATGTGGAAAAAAACAGGGTGACAAAATGTAAGAAAACAGCTTTCAGGTCCAAACAAAGATATATTAGCTGATGTGAAGGGTTTTGGAGGGGAGCAGCCCACCTCCTGAGAAACGATCAATGCACATGAAAGCAAGAGGTCAGCAACCTTTGACATCTCCATTCAGACGGGGGAGGGGACGTGATCTTTTGTGAAATTAGCTACATTGATCCAATTGTGTGATATTGTCGAATCCAAGCCCCGACTGTGCGTCAGACACTTCTTTGAAATTTGTCAAACCTTTCAGTTTGGATGCATATATACACATATATATATATACAAATACATATGAAAGATGCTGGTATTAATACTTGTTAATAGACTGATGAGAAAAATCTCATTCCCATTTTTACGCACAGACGGGAAAGACAATGCAGAGAAGAGTTCCAGGCATTCTTTCCCTGTCGTTAAAGACGGGGACAGGTTAAAAGTTTACAAGCGGCCAGGCAGAAGACAGTAACCGGACAGGGGTCACCGCTGAGAGCCGTCAGGTGGGAGGAGGAGCAACAAGCGCCCGGCGACTTAACCTTCATTTCAAAATGAGCATGCAATTTTAAGCAGAGGATGCTTTTCAATCTCAGATTGAACATTGAATGTTATGAGGACACAAAAGAGTGAGAAAGGTCCTGGAGGGCACTGAGAGTCATAGACAGATGGGCAGATACACCCGGAACATTTTATGACATCATGATATGAAAGGTCAAGGAATGGTCAGTTTGTACAGTGTCATTTCCACCCTGTACTCTTTACACAATATTGTTATAAAGAGGTTAAAAACAGAATGCATTTGCATCAGAAAGGTTTTGTGATTGACTGTCATAAAGTATGTTCAAAGCAATTACTTCTGGCTTCTGTAAATATTATTTGTAATTAGGCATTAAAACAAAACAAATATTCAGAGTATAAATAATGTCTGTAAGATTAAATATATATATATATATATATATATATAAAGAGAGAGAGAGAGAGAGAGAGAGAGCAAAATACATATTTTTTTCTATATAACCCAAGACAGTCATAAATGACCATACTTTAGATCTTCTCAGTGATAGTAAGCAGCCAAAATTTGCTCTTCCTAGCAACACATTTTAAATATTCCAGAGATACTTGTACTCTTCGGGAAGGAGATTGTTTGAATATTCTTTCAAAATATGCAAAAATGACTTTATTTTAGGGTCCAAATCAACTACGACTGAATCCTGAATCTGCCTGCTCACTTCAGGAATCTGTGGTGAAGTATTTTATAAAATGATGACATGGATAATGTACAATCTTCGGTGCCAAGTCAGTACTAAAAAATGAAAACATCATGGTACCAGCCCGGTTCTTGACGCGCACGCTCTCATGATTTCCGTGATGCAGAAAACGCAGACGGAATCTTGGAATCCAGCTTAACGAAGAGTTTGGACTAGTATTTGTAAATATTAAGTGGATTTGAATATGAATCCTGTATGTTCTGTGTTTCTCTGTGTTAATGAAAAAATGGCAATAAAACTGAATTTCGGGAGAAGCACGCGCATGTAATCAATAATCGGTCTCTGCCTTCTAATCATCCACTTATCTCATCCTCCAATCAGACCGCTGGCTTCTCCCTATAAACCATCAGGAAACCTTTCTCCCGCATCTCCATCTCATGGCGCTTTTCCACTGCGTAGTACGGTACGGTACGGTTCAGTACAGCTCACTTTTGGGGGGTTTTCCACTGGGAACAGAACCTGGTACCTGGTCCTTTTTTTAGTACCACCTCAGTCAAGGTTCCAAGCGAGCCGTACCGTTACCAAAACGTGACGTGTAAACTCTGCTGGT
>JAUCMT010000047.1:2475454-2494629 GCA_032357475.1 Enteromius thamalakanensis
AATGGCAATATTGCACTGGTCTGCTGGACTTGGCTGAACAAAAATAAACAATATTTTGTTGCTTAAGCTTATGTATTCAGTCATTATTCAATGGTATATTACAATATGAAAAAACGTACTTCTCAATGTTCTCAGGTCAAATATTTATATGCGATTAATTTCAATTCATTTATTACAAAGCCTCTAATTAATTAGATTAATTTTTTTTAATCGAGTCCCGGCCCTAATAATAACACACATCAAGAATATATTAATGAATTATATATAAAAAGGCTTCAAGTTAAGTTAAGGACCAGATTTAGTGTCTTTAGTGTGAAAGCTTGGTCACACTTTATATCAGGTGGCCTTAAATACTGTATTTGCATCAGAACATAAATACATAAATACATATTGTGTTATACAGCACTTCTGCTGTTACTGGTGCGGTTAGGGATAGGTGGTATGTGATTTAGTGGTATGGGTTGGTTTAAGGGTGGGTTAATGTGGAATGGTTCAGTTAATTGTAAATGTAATTCCAGTAACTTATTGTAGATTTAAATCTATGTTATTTACTGGCAGCAGTTTGTTCAAAGAAAAATGAACATTAAACATTAAAAAGTCTTGATCTTTACAGGAAATACAAATAAAATAACAGCCTCATGCAAATGATTTACAGGAACCAATACCAGATGAAAAAAAAACAGAAAAAGGTTGACAAGGAATTCTGGTTCGCAGTTTTCAACAACAAAAAAAAACATTCTAGTCTAAAATGCCAGTAAACTGAAACTTAACTTTAGCAACTCTTCTCAAACTGACGGAAGTGCATTCAAAGCCACTGACCTTTAAGAAATGAAAGTCAACAGGCTTGAGGTAAAGTTAACAACTCAAATGTTTGTAAATGCTTCTATCTTTGAAAAAACTTTTTATATTGGACTTTCACATGAAAAAGAGGTGCATGAACATTTAAGTGACCCACATGCATTCTTTCCTCTATTTGTATTTAAGTACGCAAAAAACATATGCCTTAAAGCTTTTACAGTCTACTCGCAAATAGTTTGCCATCAAGCAGCCGCACCTATAGGAAGAAGGAAAAAAAATAAAACAAAAGAAACTACGTGCAAATTAACATGTTTGGTTTTGCAAAATCAATGCCAGCCAATCAACCGAATGAATAGCATTCTTTTCCGAGAATAAGAAAGATAATTTCAGAAAATAATGTTGACGAAAAAAAAAATCAAAAGCCATCTTCCCTCGTTGCTGCTTTAACAGTTTATTATTAAAAACAAACATTCTTGGAATAAAAGAGCACATTTAAATCGATAGTGTTTTTAATGAAAACAAATACAAACACAATACCATGCCTGAACAAAGAGATGCTTTAGATTAGATAAAACAGCACAGCTCCAGCATCACACTAAAGAGTCTGCGTAAGATTCTGCCCCAGCGTCATGATTTCAGACAATAGCAGTGTTTAACTGCTGGAAACACTGGTATAGCTGGTCAAACCACATCGCTGTGTTATTATCCCGCCTGTCTCATGACTCACCGGAATGCACACTAATTTCTAAGAAATAGAACACACTAGTTTCCTTGTTTAGTAACAGAAAACAGTGACATAATCCAAAAACAAAGAAAAAAAGAAAACAATGAAATAAGTCGTCTTGAGTCGTTCGGATAGACGTTCTCGTGTTAGAAAAACAGCTGGATAGAGAACAACAGAAGATGCGTTTTAACACACTATTCAATGCAAGCTATTTTTAACCAGGCACAGTGTCTGAAAAAAAAAGGCCACAAACATCAGTCTCCATGTTTACAGGAACCACAAATATGAACAAATTGTAAAATTGATTTATTGCCTTTGCAAGCTTAGTCCCGTTATTATCCTGTGTATTAATATCGGAAGCTGTTTTGAAACAATCTCTATTGTAAAAAGTGCATGGTTTTGTCCAGTCAGTAATTTCTTCATCTTATACAATTATATTTCCTTTGTAAGTATGTGTGTTGAGTTAATGATTACATTTAATGTACAAGCATATCATGTAATTATTATTATTATTATTACTATTTATTTTCTTTTTTTTTCATAATCAAATGAGAGCATACTATTGATGTTCAAGGTTAGGTTTTACTAGGAGTACTGATGGTCGAGTCAGAAGTTTGTGCACCCTCTAGGGGAGACAGAAAGTACAGAAATCACAATCACCTGTTTGAGCAGTTCTGATGAAAGGAACAGGCACCATGACGCTCTGCTCTTTGTGCACTTTTTTAATGATACAGTACAGTATACAGTACAGAGCTGAAATGTACAGACTTATAATACCAGAAGGCAAGCAAATAATAAGATAATTAAATATTCTAATGTATAAGAATTCTACCGATTTGATTATATGAGAAGGATGTTTAAAGTGCATAAAAATGCATCACTATATGAGAAATCAAGTTTTCAATATTATACAGAGGAAATAACTACTCATCTCTTGTCATTCAGAAGAAACATTTGACATAAGCGCAGTTATTTAGCTTAGTATTATAAATAGAACTGCACCAGATCTTTGGCAAACATTAGAAAAGGTGTCCTTGTTACAGTGTAATTATACATGTAAGTGTGTATATATAAATATATATACACTTTATTTTTTTTACTTATTGCGTGTTATTATTATTATTTGATAGTCACCAATGCATATTCCTCTAGCTAGATTCTTTTCTCAATTTGGATGTGTTTTCTACCTCTTCCTTTTCATCCTCTTCTTCCCCATCACCTTCATCCTCCTCTTCCCCATCACCTTCATCCTCATCCTCACCATAACCTTCCACCTCCACCTCCTCCATCTCAACCCCATCTATTGTTTTCTGCAGCTGCCGTTGGATTCTCTTCAGCTCCCGTAGTCCGTCTTGCAGCTCCTTGCAAACCTCTCGGATCTTGGCCGCAAACTCGGTCTTGGCACCCTTCCGCAGCTCCAACGAGCCCTTGGCAAGGAAGAAGACATCGAGGGCGAGGAAGAGGCCCGACATGACGCCGGTGGTGACGCTGATGACCTGTGCTGCTTTGGCAGCTCCTCCGGCCACGCTGAGCACCTGGACGGTGTTGATAAGGTTCTCTGTGTTCACCAGCAGCGCTTTCCCAGCCCGGCCGCCCTCCTTCAGCACATGCTTCACATTCTGGTTCAGAGCCCGTTTGGAGATGCTGTCCATATACTGCTCAAAGTTCCACTCCTCCAGAGTCTCCATCCCAGCCTACAGTGTCAAAAACAGAGGAGAGACAGACGACAAGATATTACTGTGGCATGAACAGAGAGTAATAGATGGTCCCCGAAGTAAAAATCCCATTTGTTTTCTTGGGATTTTAAAATGGTCAATTAATAATCATTCAAAAGTGCATTACAACATGATTCTTCAAATAAACCTCCACCAATCAGAGAATTGCAAAGCAAACTGGAACAAAAATAATTCATGATGTACAATAAATTATTGTATCTTTCCAAACTAGTTAATATCTCAGTGTTTTTTAAATGTCATTTTAACTGATCCATCATTTAATTATAATAACAAAAGAAACATGTACTGCAACATGTAACTAAACTTAACAAATAAAAAAGACAAAACCAAGAAAAAAAAATTCTCAATATATATATATACGTATATTACTGCTGTCACAAGACATGCTGCTGCTGCACACATAGTATATATATATACATATATTAAATAGTAATAAAGACTGGTGAAAAAGACTGGTTTGTACAGAATAAAGGTTAGTATAGACTGAATACATAAATGTGTCACACCTGTAGGAAGTCCAGGCACTCTTTAATATCTTTAATTTCCTGCTGATAATCTTGGATCATCTTCTCCACCTTCTTTCTGTCCGTGTTGGAGTGAACCGTGTCAGTGATGTTAGCGGAAGCTGACGTCACGCCGCCAGCAGTCGCGACACCGATGCCCACTGCTGTCACAATGAGGGACGTCCCAAAGGTGAAGGGGGCCAGAACCAGGCCAGTGATGGTGGTGATGCTGCCGGCGACACTGGCCACCCCCCCGCCAACACTTGCCGTCACTGTTTTCTTGTGGAAGCTGTCTGCGGCGTCCGCTAGTTCCAAGAGCTCGTGGATACGCTGCTGCAGCGATGGTTCGCGCTGAGACAGCAGGTGAACAAATAACTTGGCAGCCATGAAAACACGGTTAGCAGCTGCTTCAATTGCTCTGAGAGAATAAAGACAGTTATTTTAGTTTACACTCTTATTGATTGTACCCGCGAAACACATCTTCAATAACGATCCTTTAAGAAACATACCTGCAAAGTTACCTAAAATATGTCTTGATTAGGTATGTAACCCTCATTACCAGAAGGAGGGAACAGAGATTTTGCGGTATCAACAAATTGGGGATCTCAATAGAGGTCAGTAAGTAACTCTCAACATCACATCGAGAGTCTCTATCTCTCAGTGAGATTGGATAACACTGGGAAACACCCCCAGGGCTTACACATATGGAAAACTGTTTTGTTAAATACAGAAAATTTAGAGGTGACTGCAATGCAAATAGGAATGCAGACCACCTTGTCGGTTGATGTAGGGAATGGTCCACACTGTTCACACCCCTGATAATGCTTGTCCATTATCCGTAGTACCTCAGTCGTGGTGGAGGCATCTTTAGGTGCTTAACCCCGGGTTATTTGCGTTCTAAACACCGCTTTTAACCCCGGGTAAAGACGCGTTTCACACCGGTAATTTGAAAGCGGTGTTAGCACCGCATTTTACCCGGGGTTATGAAACCCTGTTTCGGAGCAGGGTTAGCGCCGCAATTGTGGTGTAAACCCCGCTATGCGGTGCTAAGTTTGTTCAGTGTGAAAGTGAGCGGTGTTTGCTTGTTGCTGCTGGACACTTAGCAACAGACAGAGAAATCAGAAATCAGCGAGCATTACGTCAAGTCGCTAACAGGAAACGCGTGTGGTGTAAACAGCAGCCGGTGAGAAGTTAACGTTAACGTCAAGAACTTCAAAAGAAAGAAACCAATGTCAAAAGACGGAAAGCATGTGAACTGGAGTGATGAGGAGACTGTCAGTGAATGTGCCGTTTACGATGAAACGCCGCCAGTGATGACTTCTGGGAGCGACCCGTAATTTCCGAGATGAGGATGCGACTGTAACCAATACTGTACACGTAAACACTAGTCTCTCGGAACTTCAAATCCAAATAAATGTTCATATACTTTGCTCCTTTGTTTCTTCCTCTTGTTATTTTGTCTTTGTTTTTTTGCCTCTGTGCGTCTCATGGGGCTAAAAACGGCTAAAGACCTATGCGTCGACTTTTTTTTTCTTAACTGGTATCATAACTGGAAGTGGCAGGTTTGCCTGCACCTTGCCGTACATCCAATCAGGTACAGTAACACCACAAATATGCAAATTAGAATGTAAACCCGGGGTTTAGGAATGTGAGGTGTGAAACTTCTGTTAATGATGTCAAATTAATTAGAAACCATATTTCTTTCTTTCTTTGACAATATACCCATCCATCCATCCATCCATCCATCCATCTTCTACCGCTTATCCGGGACCGGGTCGCAGGGGCAGCAGTCTAAGCAGTCCAAGCAGAACCAAGCTCCTGCTCTGGCCACACAGGGACTGCACAGCCCTTAGCAAAGAGCTCCTGACCCCCCGTACTCCCAGAGTACCCCCCACAGGGCACCGCGAGGAACACGGTCGAATGCCTTCTCCAAGTCCACAAAACACATGTGAACTGGTTTGACAAACTCCCACGAACCCTCCAGTACCCTAAAGAGGGTATAGAGCTGGTCCAGTGTTCCACGACCAGGACGAAAGACTCATTGTTTCTACTGGATCCGAGGTTCAACTATCAGACGAATTCTCCTCTCCAGTATCCTGGCATAGACTCGGCTCTGCACGGCTCGTTACGGCACGGCATGGCTCAGTTCGGCTCTGTTTGCGCTTCCACTGCAGTTTAGTACCGCTTTAGAGTGGGCGGGATTATTCACATGTTGTTATAGTTGCGCCGCCTCTTCTGCCGTGACATCATCGTAAACGCGCCACAAACAAACACACAACTATGGAGTATTTTTCATTCCGCGTTGCCCATCAAGCAATCGCTAGATCCGCTCCTCGGCTATCAACGAGAGGAACATCTTTACTTCCTCAATAGACCACGAAACAGTTATTTTTGGTTAATACAAAAAGGTGCATTTCTTCAAACAAAACAGTTGCATCCGATCCTTCGCTGGCTGTGCTGATTTAAATCTAGCGGGTCTCGTGTTGCAAGTTCAGTGACGCAGTAATGACGATTTTCTCCGGCTAATCAGCGACCAGCAGAGTTTACACGTCACGTTTTGGTAATGGTACGGCTCGCTTGGAACCTCGACTGAGGTGGTACTAAAAAAAGGACCAGGTACCAGGTACTGTTCCCAGTGGAAAACCCTCCAAAAGTGAGCTGTACTGAACCGTACAGTACCGTACTACGCAGTGGAAAAGCGCCATTTGAGGCCCCGGCTGCAACGTACCGGTATACCTCTCCTAACAATATACCTAAATGTAGTTTTCTTTAAGAATGTTGGCATCTCGCACAGTATTTTATTGGTAAAAAGTCAGTTGGAAGACAACAAGCTATTTCTCTCATTTTTAGAGTGAACACATCAGAAAAACAAAACGATTACTGGATGTAAATTTGTGTGTGTGTGTAAAGCAGAGTCATATGCTGTTTTCCTGCTCCTCCCTAAGCACATTTCCTTTCTTACTGTCGATAATAGCTTTTACACTGCAGACTTCCCTGATTCATTGCCTTAGAAGCAAAAGTTCAGGGGGTGTTCACAGCATGCTAATATTTTCCAGGGTTTTGTTTTGTTTCTTGGAGACTGATTTTTTTCTTCTTCCCAGAATAAAGAAATTAAAAGGGCAAGTGTCCTGGACTCCGACACTGATGGGGAAGTGCATTAAATAAAAGGAAGCCGATTCTCTCTCAGTGACAAAAATCTGCAACGAAGACTCTGAGCTGATAACAAACCATGGATAATTCAAACCCAGAGGACAACAGCTATGAGGACTATTATAACGCAGATGGACTTGAGGAATTTGGGATCTGCAAGAAAACACATGTTAAGGAATTCAGCCATGCGTTTCTTCCTGTGTTTTACTCCATTACATGTGCATTGAGCATTATTGCCAATTTGACCCTTCTAGCGTTGTTCATCAAGTACAGAACTCTGAGGAAGCTGCTGCCTCTGCACATGGTCATATCGGATGTTCTTTTCACACTGAGCCTTCCCTTTTGGGCAGTGTATGCCAGCAGTGAGTGGATCTTTGGTGATATAAGTTGTAAGGCAATCTCATTTGTCTACATGATGAGCTTGTACAGCAGCAACCTGTTTGTTGCTAGTCAGAGCTTGGAGAGATTTATGGACTTTGCACATGTCTTTTCCAGCACCAGCATCTTCAAAAGTCCAAAGAGGAATACTATCATGTGCATTTTGGTGTGGCTTTTCTCAGTTTTGGGTGCATCAGTTCACGTCACCTTCGTCGAGACGCAAAATTTCCACGACCAGAACATTTGCACGTATCACTTCAACGATAAAGTCGGATGGAAAATCTATACAAGATTTCAGATGAACATACTCGGGTTTGTCGTACCGTTTGTAGTGCTCCTATTTTGTTCCATCAGGATACCGTGTGTTGCTGAGACGAGGAGCGCGTTCAAGGTGTTTAAACATGAAGCTGGATTCAGCGTCATGTTTTTTCTCCTCTGGTTTCCCTACAGTGTGGTCATTTTTCTGCACGCTTTGCAAGACCTTCACATTTTTTATGAATGCACCACTAACATACACTTTGACTTTGCCATTCATGTGACAGAATGCTTCGCTTTCATGCATGTTTTCATCAATCCTGTTCTGTACATCCTATTAAACAAAAAAGTCTGGCGACAACTCAGAAATGCCTGCAAAACCCAAACGGAGTATCTGCTCGAGGAATCCAACACTTCATCTGTCATGTCAAGTCAGGGTGAAGCTATACAATTAAAGGCAGTTCAGCGATTTCAAGCTGAAGACCTGAGCATTAGTGCTGAACGACCTAATGACTTCTTACCTGAGCCAGTGTAAAAGCTGCTTACACTTTATTATGATAGTCCACTAGACATTCTACGAATTATAATTAACTACAATGTAAACAAATTCATTTGTAACTACATGTCTACTAACTCTCAGAGTAGACTGTTTGGGTAGGTTTAGGGTTAGTAGAACAAGGTGACGTATACTTGTACAAGTTTCTAAAAGCCAGTTACTGCTAGTTGACATGTAGTTGTAAAGTTACTTACTTTTAGTAGAGTGGACTATCAAAATAAAGTGTTACCCTTCGTTTTGTTTATCACAGTGTTAACGGCAATACTGTTTACATTTCATGGTTTAAATTCTAATACATAATGTTTTCAGTAAAATTCCACAAGCAAATATAAATATGCATGCATGTGTCTCTGATTTTCTGAGACCCTGTGAGGTATCAAATTGCTAAAAAACACTGCATACTGTATCACCGTTTTACTTCCAAACTAAAATGCTTATGATTTGACCCCGCTCAGTTTGTCTGAGATATCAGTTCACCCAGTGGTCTTTCCCCATCATTCTTATCATTAAGATAGCAGTAGCCTTGACCCTTCACACTTCAAAATAATAATTACTCTGTTAGACCTGAGGTGCACAATTAAACAATGCACAGTGGATATTTAGTCTTTTTTTATCTTCATGAACTGCAGTAAAGTTTGGATAGATGTGATGTTTTGATATCAGAATCAAATTCAGATGCAGAAAGAGTGTGCCAAGGAGTTTTTTGCCAAGGAATGTTTCTTGGTAGTGAAGCACACATTCACATTTAAATACAAGACATAACTGCACTGGAAAAAAATTAAAGTTGTTTATGCTATTTGTATAAAAAACGATGTATTACACTTTAATTAAACGATGTATACTTTATATATATATTTTATATTAAATATATTTTGCTTATATTGTTATGCAATAAAGTGCTATTTTACACCAGGATTTATTTTAATTAATTATCATTAAATATGTAGCCATTAAATTCTAAATGTATCTTTTTAAATATCATTTTTTTGACATTAAATAGTATTTTATTATTATTTTCAAATTTTATCCCTGAAATCCACAATAAAAGGTAATTTTCAATCTTTATATGTTGTTTAAAGGTCTCTTATAGCAAAACACAAACTAACAAAAAACCTGTATCAATAATACAAAGTTCAAGGCTTAGTTAAATGATCGCTCTCCGCCTCAAAAAAGCAGGTTACAGTTTATGACAGCAGTCAACCTATGAACTTGTGTTACCCGTTTTTTATCAGCTGTGTTGTATAAAGACTTACAGTGGCAATCACTAGGGCACTCGGTATTGTAACTGTTTAGCAAATGTTTTAGTTAATTTAGTTAAGTTTTTGCAAAAAATTGCAAGTATTCTGAAGGTACCAATTCTAGCCAAGAGTACTCTTCTATGTTCTGCTTGAACTGGAAACATTGAATGGTCTGGGTGTGTGTTTGTGTGTGAGCCTTGCCTGTGTTTGAGATTTTTGTGGTTTTGAAAAATAGGCGGATATTAGAGTCAAACCACAATACATGTGTGTCCTGTATACATTGGTTTGATTCCAATATGCACTGCCTTAATCTGCAGTTTCAACTGAATAAATTCCCATAAACTCAAATAAATTTGGCATCTGAATGAGAAACTCCAACAAATACATATGCATTAGGACCAGCTTTAACTGTCTACACCTTTTCATTGCTAATGCTTTACCTTGTGTCTTTAGTAAATGCTGACAGTAGTTTTTTATCACCATAAAAAATTTGGTAAATCTTTATTAAAAGTGAAATAAAGCCACTTCTCAGGTGGTTCAGTGGAGAACAAAATAGGGGTCTGGCTGGAAGACATTAAAGCTGGGCAACATGGGATAAATAAACCAAGACCTTAAGCAGCACACACACTTCCTCTTCCTCTGCTTGTAAACAGCTTGCACTTCAGAGACGGGCTGCATCATGAAAACATCTGCTCTTCCATCAACACAACAAGATACCCTCTTTATTAGGCATGCTGCTTACATAAGGGCAAAAAATGTCCAGAAATGTTTTACATCTCCTTTTACAACCCTAAAGTCACTGTGTGTTTACATTCAACTAGAGTTACTCTGTTTCTTCTAACTTTGAGTGGTTTATTCCGGCGATGGTATATTGTTTACTTGTTATCAGCAAAGTAGGATAAAGCAACATTTGGGCTTGAAAAATTGACAAACGCTCTAGGGTCCTCAACTCATCATGATGAATCATGCAAGGGAGTGAATTCCTACTAAATAGGGGATTGCATTATGACTTGTTTTGGGGTTTTTAAATGTACTCCGCCTAACTGGGCACACTCCTAAAGATACACAACTTCTCTATATACGCAGATGATTAATAGTTCCACCATTTCAGTTTGCATTTTCCCTGTTGGCCTGGACAAAGCAACTCCACTTTCATTGTAATCCAAGCTGACCCATCGGCGGCTGACCAGAGCATCACTATACAACAGACCTTCAGACCTTTTAGGTTTTGTTTCTCGGTTGGAGAAGCAAGTTCAGGTATCAATTCTCAGTTCTGTCTTCACAGACTGTTTACAGATCTTACAGTTTACTAAAGTGTCTGAGCGTATCTCAGATGATTAGCGTGCCTGACGTGTTTGATCAAAGTTTCTGAGATTCTGTAAAGGTGGACATTTGGAGGACATTTAGCAACAAGCAGTGATTCAATGTAACCTTTATTGCACCATCAAGGTCACGTCTAACTACTGCACCCAGATCTCTCTTATCTCAGTGATAAGAATAGCCTTGATCCTTTCCCTTCTACATCACTACATTATCTGCAGACTGTTATGCAGGGGCTAGATATTATATACACTCTCAGAAATAAAGGGGTTGGTACCTTTTCAAAAGGTACACTTTTGTACCTATTAGGTTCAAATATGTAAGTCCTAATATGCATCTTTAAGCTACCAAAAAGGACCCTTTAGGTACAAACATGTACAAACATGCCTCAGTGACTGCTTTTGTATCTTTATTTCTGAGAGTGTATATAAATTATTCACTACTGTTCCTCACAGCTACCTATAGTATGCAATAGGTTTAGGTTTGGAATAGCATTAAGGGGTATAAAATATGGTTATGCAGAATAATATGGGTTTTTAAGTAATAAACAGCCAACCTGCTAATAATATGCATGCTATTAAGTTAATTTTTCCTTCGCTCAAATCATTTGTAAGTAAATATAGCATTAGTTAAAATAAAAATTAAATGATTTAATGTTTATTAAAAACTGATTACATTATCCATATAGTGTCAAACATTTTAAAACATGGCACACACAAACAAAAAAAGATAGTGTTGTAATTACAAAAATCGATCTTGAAAAAGAAACTTTCTGTGAGTCACTTCCTCTCCTGCATGTGGTCACATGACAAGAGCAGGGGGTTGGACTTAAACACTGCTGCCAGGAATGAGGAATTAAAAACAGAGCAGCGTGCAGCCGAGAGAACACCAAAGAGGAAGATGGGCAGCCTTTTCCAGATCCTGTTCGCTCTATTAGTCTCGGTCATAGGTGCCCTCTATCTTCTGGGGTCTTTTCGGCGCAGACGCGCTGGAGAGCCCCCTCTGGATAAGGGCCCTATTCCCTGGTTTGGCCATGTGCTGGAATTCAGGAAGGATACAGCCAAATTCCTGCAAAGAATGAAAGAAAAACACGGAGATATATTCACAGTCCAGCTGGGAGGCTTTTATTTCCATTTCATCACAGATCCACTCTCTTTTGGCTCTGTGGTCAAAGAGGCTAGAACAAAGCTGGACTTCAGTAAATTTGCAGAACAGCTGGTTGCGAGAGTATTCGGCTATCACTCCATGGAAAGTGAACACAAGGCTCTCCAAGCATCAAGCACAAAGCATCTCATGGGAGATGGTCTGGTCGTCATGACTCAGGCCATGATGTACAATCTTCAGAATCTGATGCTCCATAGCGTTGGATCAGGAGATGACCAACAATGGCAAGAAAGCGGACTCTTCACATACAGCTATAATATTGTGTTTCGCGCTGGTTATCTGGCTCTTTTTGGAAACGAATCGATCAAAAGCATGGGAACTTTAGATAAGGCGAAGGAAACTGACCGGAAGCATTCGGACGAGCTTTTCAAGGAATTCAGAAAATATGACCAGATGTTCCCGAATCTGGCTTATGGTGTTCTGGGACCCGGCGAGAAGATGGAGGCTGAGCGCTTGAAAAGGCTGTTCTGGAGCACGCTTTCTGTGCAGAAGATGAGATCCAGAGACAACATCAGCGGCTGGGTGAGCGACCAGCAACAGGTGAGAGACGAGCAGGGCATGCAGGAGTTCATGCAGGACCGATTCATGTTTCTGCTGCTGTGGGCGTCTCAAGGAAACACGGGTCCGGCGGCGTTCTGGCTGCTCTTGTACCTGATGAAGCACCCCGATGCAATGAGCGCCGTCAAGAAAGAAGTGGAGCAGATTCTTAGAGAAACAGGGCAGGAGGTGAAACGAGGTGGGCCGCTGATTGACCTGAGTAGGGATATGCTCCTCAAAACCCCCGTCTTAGACAGCGCGGTCGAGGAGACCCTGCGCCTCACAGCCGCCCCGGTCCTTACCAGAGCTGTTTTGCAGGATATGACCATCAACATGGCCAGCGGACAAGACTACAAGATACGCAAGGGTGACAGAGTGGCGATTTTCCCCTACATAGCCGTTCAGGTGGACCCAGAAGTATACCCGGATCCCTACACCTTCAAGTATGACCGCTTCCTCACGCCGGATGGAAGCAAAAAGACTGATTTCTACAAAGGTGGGAAAAAACTCAAGTACTACAACATGCCTTGGGGAGCAGGGACCACTATGTGTCCGGGCAGATTCTTCGCCACAAATGAGCTGAAGCAGTTTGTCTTTCTCATGTTGTCCTACTTTGATTTTGAGCTGAACAATCCCAATGAACAGATACCAGGTATTGATATCAGACGATGGGGCTTTGGCTCCATGCAGCCAACTAAAGACATTCAGTTCAGATACAGACTCCGAGTTTGAAGAGTTTCCATTTCAATATTATTCTGCAATCTTATACACAGAAGCTTCAACAGTATTCCTTTATGAAAGCCGGCTTTAAAACTGACATGCTCACATTTACAAAATTATCCTTAAGTGTTGTATTTTCTTCTCTTTTTGCTTATCTCTCAACCTGTTTACTCTGTGCTGCCCAAAGACTGTATCAGTGAGAAGAACAGAGGTCATCCAGCATACATAAGAACAAGATATTTATAAAAAAGGGTGATTTTGTGCATAATAAATCAACCTTTTTAAAAAGATCAACATATTGTGCTGATTCCTTATGTGCTGTTTAAGAGAACAACAAGATATTTGAGGTATATATTAAATAAATATATTAAACTCCATGTCTTTTTGTTGGTCCTAAACTAGGGAAAACTTTAAAGTCTCAACTATTGCACTAAGGAAATCTATAACAGGTTAAAGGTTACATTTGGGACTTTGCAGAAATTTGAATTTAAATTGTGAATTTATTTTCTTTATGTTAGCTATTTATTTATATAAAAGCATAGAGCACTCCGGGTGCAAATAAAGCAATAAATGATGAATAGAACTACATTTTTAATGCAATGTCCCAGTCTGCATAGATTGAAATGAATAAAATAGCTCAGTATACATCTAAATGATATATTACTGTATATGTCATTCAACATAGTGAATATGCTTCTAAAGGTCATTTATGACACTGCAAGAGAGAATAAGTCTGTTATGCTGTTTAGAGTAAATATTTTAGGGATAGTTCACATGAAAATCCCACAATTCAACAAAAAGTTGAACATCATTTACACAAGTTCATGTTTATATTTTGCTAAGTTTAAAGTGAGTGGAAGACATTATCTTGTTTTGTTTAGGAGGCCTGGAGCTCTTGTTAAACAGGAAGGAACCACAAGTGTTGGGTCAGTATATAGTATGTAGGCAGGAAGTTAAGTAAAAATCAAAAAATCATTAACCCCCAATACTTTCTTGTTAGGAGCTGGTCTTTCAGCATGCTCTTTTTAGTGAAAGACCACTTAACAATAAGATAAGCTCTATTTTTTAAGGTGATTTCTGCAGGATTGTAAGAGAATGGAAATACAAATAGAACCCATCTAACAAAGACTTTCTAGACTGCACCAATTGCAAAAAGTAAATCATCCCCATATGTTTGTCATCGAACAATGGCAAAGAGACTGGTTACTAAAAAAGAAAAGAAAATACAAATAGACTTTATTGACACTCACAAGAACAAGCTCCGAACAGAGCTGTGGTAGTATCTGTAGTAGTGTAAGTTTCTAGTAGTTAAATACATTTAGATTTGGACTTCTTCTTTTTTTTTATGCTCATTGCACAAAACCAGTATTTCACGTTGGCTCTAATGTACCAATACATGTCATAAAGATATCTTCACTGCCTGGGCAACAGTTTTATAAATATGTTTTTAATCTTTTCATTTACTTGCTATCTTGTCATTCCAAACCTGTTCCAGTGCTGTTTTTTTCATGAAACACAAATAATTAAGCAGCAGAATTTCTAATCTATAAATTCTATAAAATGAATGCATACCAAATCTCATTAATGTTCCTTGCTATGACAATCAATTCCTATGTTTGTCAGCAGTGAGGCACATTTACAGGGTTCTTATGCAATCTTTATTGCTCATTCACATTGATGCACTTTCAGAAATAAAGGTAAAAACACTGTCACTGATACAGTACCTTTTCAAAAGGTAAGTTTGTACTTGAAGGGTCCATTCGGTACGTTATAGATACACATTAGTACCAAAGGTAAACATAATTGCATCAAGCGTGTACCAGCTGAAAATGTACCACCAGCTGTTGTACCTTTAACAGTGCATCCCTGTTAAAAACCAATAAACTATGCAATTCACAATAATCAGGACTTTACAGAAAACGAACTGAAAGAGCTGACGAATGCAACCGAGATGAGAGCTCTCTGACTGAATCACGTCGGAAACCACAATAAAAGAGACATACAAACAGAGGGAAGAACAATGGCTTCTTTGGCCTGTGGTGTGTCTCCTGAGTGTCACTGCCTGTACTTGGTGGTGAATGGTTTTGAGGGAAAATGATCCATTGTGTGTGTCTCTTTTCTTCTCACTGGTGGGATAGTGTCAATGGTTGTGGCTTCATGCTGGATTCCTGCTAATTCTACAAAGACTCTGTGAAGAGGTCTGACATCGCTATGGAGAGGTAGGGGATCTGTTGTTGTTTGTCAGTGTTTGGGTGCATGGTTTTATCTGCATGTACTTTGGAAAAAAGACTTTTTATTTGTTACATAAATGAGTTACACTTTATTATGATAGTCTACTTTAGATATTCTACTATAAGTAATTTTGTAACCGCATGTCAACTAATTCTCATTAATTGCCTCAAGACTAGACTGTTAGGTTAGGTTTAGGGTTAGTAGAATAAGCTGACATACTTGTAAGTAAGTTACGTTTCTGATAGTCAGTATGTAGTATGTTGTGAACTCATCAAAATAAAGTGTACACTAATGACTGCTAGTTGACATGGAGTTACAAAGTTACTTACTGTTCATCGATTGTCTAAAGAGGACTATCGAAATAAAGTGTTTTATATTTAAACATTTAATAGACAATAAACATTTCACATTGTTGACGGCCTATTATAAAAATAAGTGCACAATAAGTTCAATAAATGTCATTGAATTCAATTCATTTAAATGCCTATGGTTAACATTTCTACCTAAAGTAACCCTGATCGTTCTGATCAAAGTTCACTTGAGTGTAAATCTCTAGAGTGTGCAACAAATGCTTTTTACTATGTTACAGCCAAATGTGGTCTTTGACCAACAACAGTGACCTTGTTCTGTGAACTCACTGACCAAAGACACGTTTAGTCATGTGGGACAGATCAAACGGCACAAAGCTACATCTAGATAGTGTTTTTCTGTGCCTATGCTAAAAATAATATCAAAAGCACATTTAGCATTGTTTTATCCTCTACAAAAAAATAGATACCGCTATTGTAATGTCACATGCATGCTTTAGCGGCTCCTTTCTGCTCCCAGTTTGCTCTGGCAGTACCAGGCACAAACACGATGGTCATGGACTTCATGGTGAGCAGATATATTTACCCAAACATTCAGAGCAGAATCATTCCCACTTGTTTGGATGTCTATGAGCACTGATATCACTGGCAATAGCTAACAGAGCTTTAACTGTTGTATTTACAAAGTGCAACATGCCCCTGTTGTCCCTGGGTCAACATTGCGATTATCCAATCAGATTTGAAGTGAAGTTTTTGTGAAGTTAAGGCATACAATCAGTGTACTTGTACGTCAGTTTCAGTCTTCTATCATTTCTTCTGATTTTAGACATTACCCATGGGTAAGGGTTGGTTTAGGTGTGGTCCAGACGATATTTTTGCATTAAAATGTTGTTCCAGGGTCAACAAGATATGTTGACCTACTGTAGGGACACATTGAACTTGACAAAATCAGGACGTGCGTTTTTATATTGGGGTCAGAAGGAGAACAACTCTCGAAGGAGGCATACTTTGGCAAAAACAAGCTGTTTTTGGGAGCTTACGGAGAGCAGTGATTCCCAGGGGGTTGTTGAGCCTCTATGGTTTTTAATCTCCACTGTAAATGAGTTTTAGCATTTAAGATACCCTTTCTTTGCCCAGGGTTTCTGACTAGCTAGGTTTTGCTTTCATAATCTCTTTTATGGGTTATGAAAGGTTCATATTTTGGTTGTGGGAGTCCCCAACAACAGAGATGTGCATAAGGTCATAAAAGTTCAAGTTTATTTCTAAAGCACATTTAAAAACAGCTACAAGCCGACCAAAGTGCTGTACAGTATCAATAGCAAAAATAAAATCAGTAGAAAAAATATCAAGTAAGAAAAATTAATATTCAAATACTGAAGGCCAAGGTAAAAAGATGAGCTTTTAAGCAGGATTTAAACTCATTTTAATATGAGATGGTCAGTTATTTCAGAGAATGGGACCAAAACTTCTATTTCCTCTTGTCTTGAGTGAGAGGGATCTGGAGGAGAAATGTTTCCTCAGATCGGAATCATCTTGCAGGAATGTAAGGGTGGAGTAAGATTGTAAGATATGACAGAGCTTAGATTGTTCAATGATTTGTAAACAAGTAGAAGATTTTTAAATTCTAAAGTGAACAGGTAACCAGCACAGGGATCTTAGACTGGGTGTAATATGAACACATTTTTTTGCATCCTTTCAGAAATCTAGCTGCTGCATTTTTGGGTTTTGAGATGCCGTAGTACAAAGAATTGCAGTAATCCAGCCGTGAAGCAATAAAGGCATGGATAGCAATCTCTAGAGAAGCTTCAGAAAGAAAAGGTTTGATTTTAGAAAGGGAGCAGAGAAAAAATAAGATAGAGCCTACAACCGAACAAATCTGTTTGTCGAAATGTAAATTTCGCACTTGAGTTTAGATGCAAGTTGGTTATGCTGTCTAAAGTCAGAGGAGCTAAAAACTCGGTTTTATCTGTGTTTAAGAAAGCAAAATTCTTAGAGAACCAGGATTGCAGGATTTGACATCATCAAAAAACAAAAAAAAGAACAATGACAGTGTCTTATAATACGTATATATTTTAATCTTACTTGCGCAGAGACTCCCAAACGATTCACTCAACGATTCATTTTTCTGAACCCCTTGTTTGTGTGATGTTAATCTGCAGTGCTTGGTCCAGTTGTTCTAATTGTCATTGGATCTTGCCTGTCACTGATAAAGCAGCACCTAGTGGCAAAGAACGAATTTGCATTTTCATTCAGACCAACACAAAAAGATCAACAAGTGAGCAGGCAATATGCTAATGTTTGCTATTGATGTAAACATGAAACGCTTGGGATTCGTTTACAACAAATGACTAATTTGAGTGATTCAGTGCTACTCTATCCTTAGATCCTCTGAATTTACACACTATATACACTATATGCTTGTATCAGGCTTGTTCACTTTTGATCAAATCTGATTATGCGCAGATGTTTTTCTGACATGCCTCATCAGTAGGTTTGGGTGCTGTTGATGAAGTTTGCCCAGCCTACAGAGATTGAAAGGACAATCTTACATGGCACATAAATCGCCTCTGAAACAATGGCAGTTTTTCCAGTTTTGAGCTATTTCCTTTCATACATTCAAGATTGTCAAGAGGTTGTAAGGACGGACAGCTTATCAGTATCTCACACATACACCGGCAAAAGGAAATGTGTTCTCATTGGAGGTAAGCACATAGTACTTTGGGTGCATAATAAGTTTCTGTTGCTAAGGGCTGTGCATATCCTAGGTCAGTTGAATTTAGGGGCAGATCTTCACTTGAGGGGTGCGTTGAGGGCTAGTCTACATCCTCAGACCGGGAGCTTTAGCAGGGCAGTGCTGGATCTGTTTTACTTCAAACGAGACAGCCCATAACTCCCTTTGGTTCTCCCTTTCTTATTTTTTACCTCTGGGGATAGGCAGTCTGGCTCATGTATGGCCAAAGGCCTGCTTATTTGCTTCCTAAAACTATTTTGAATACATATGCCCCCTCTGCTAGCTGACTTTATTAAGTGTCATATTTTCTGTAATGCATGCTTGATCAGGTTTTAAAGGTCTGGGAGATGTATTACAGAAAGATTCTAACTTTAAAATATTATCTTATCTGTTTGGGAACCATGGTAAAAGCTAATTGCAGGATAACAGAACAGCATCATATACCTCATCAGCAGTGCAGTGTTGGTTGTTTGGTTGCTTGTTGAACTTGATGGTGCAATTTAAGATCTCCTAACCAGAGGTTTTCTAAGATAGGATAAGAATTCCAAATCAAGTTACAGATTTGTTTCTCTAATACATATTTGTGAAAATCCTAATTTAACATATCATAAGTGAAGACCTAAGATATGAAACTTTTTATAATATACCCCCTGGACTTCAGGCAGGCCAGGCTGCTGGGCTCTTCTACTATAAAGCCAATGCTGTTGTAATAGCTGCAGTATGTGCTTTTGTATTGTCCTGCTAAAAATACCAACACAGTCTCACAAGCAATTCGTACATATTCGTACGAGGTGCCAAATTTGTGCCAATTCGTACTAATTCGTA
>JAUCMT010000047.1:2494729-2513602 GCA_032357475.1 Enteromius thamalakanensis
TCAATGTGATCGACTCCCTTTTGGAGCCAGCCCCCAGCGGCTAGTCGATGAATTGCAGTTTTAATCACTTCCGTGTTTGTTTCACTAGAGGGAGCGGGAGGTTGCCCCTTGGTTGTACATGTTTACTTGACTCAAGCTCATTGAAAATTCAAACATACAAAAGCTCCACAACATATCTGTACACACAGTAATGAAAAACAATATGAAATGTTAGTAAAACACAAACATCTTTTATTATAGGCAAATATTATTGTATATTAACCCCTTGTTTTTCACAGTGCACTGTAAACTATTATATTTGTGCATTTACATCACTTTAAGGCTGCATATGTACGGATTTTCTAATGCGGTAAACTTGCTCAGTAGCTCACCTGGTACAGTGTTAAATGTGAGATGCAGAGCATTCATATAAGAGTGATGCTGTGAGCCACAAAAAAGCTCTAAGACTGGTAGACACAATCTAAATGGGCATGGTTGCTTCAGCAAATGCATTTCTATCTCATGTTGCTTTTGTTAACACTGTCAGTTAGGTTACGGTAGGGTACAGTGTAGGTGGTACTTTATTTTCAAAGTGGTAAAGCACCATTCCCTGGACATTTCATTTCCAAACTGATTCAATATGTACAACAGTAATAATTTAGGAGCTGTGTATCACTTTTTTATGTGTCCCTCTTCATGAACAACATGATGAATATTGATTGCTTTAATGTACTAATGAACATACACTCAACAGGTACTGTACACAGACGTTGTGTGCATTACGCTCCAGTCATCATTTGTTAACACCAGGTGAATTCACATAATGCTGTAGTTAAACAGGTCGGGTCAGTTTCTTGGCTATTTATATAAGATGACCTTACAAGCTTTGAGAAGGAAAAGAGTTGCTGCTTGTCTTTATGAAGCCATGAAAACATGCAGCGGAGCGTTATAGCGGTTTGCTTTGCGAAGCATGCCTTTCAGTTCAGTGCTCCTAAAATAACACACATTCACAGAATTCAAGAGAAGGTACTTCCTTTGAGACTAATCGCCCTTTCAAGTTTTAAAATGGCCTGAAAGGAACAATGGGAATAAACAATTGTACAAAAGAGCCGCTCAGCCTTCTTTCCACAAGAGAACGGAGGATGCCAAGAAAAGCAAAGCTGAACTTAAGACCAGAGTCCCATTTCACTGGAGTTCAGAGGAAATTCTTTAACCTGTAGTAAATGGAGGAATCTACAGGGGTCTGTATTCATATTTATACCTCTGTCCATTTCTTTGAGAGGAAGCAGTACGAGTCACCTTCTGGGAGACATATGAGGAGAGTTGCACAGTGATTTATTCTTTTTTGAAAAGAAGACATTACAGGTGCAACATTTTAGACTTCCATCTGCCTTAAATACATATTCAAAGCACAAATCTGTATTGTGTTTCATCCTTTGAAATTTCTCTGTTCATTTCCGAATCAATTAATAATGTTTGTGCAATCAGCGACATCTGGATGGTTGTATGGTTAGCAAACATTGTTTATAATTCAGAAGTAATGAAGGCATGCGGGACTTGAACTCATGTACACATATTAATGCACAAGAATGGCTGCCCAATACACAATGCTTTTTATTCAAACTCTCTTTGAAATGATCAGGCATAATAGAGATAAATGTCAATACGTCTATATTATACAAACCATAAATGAATTAATGATTTAGACATTTGTGCATTCGGAGCTACTTAATTAGCTTTAATCATACACATATATATATATATATAAACACAAATCCATATCAGTCGATCATTATTAATCTTTCAGACATGTCTTACTCTGTCATAATCTATATTTCATAAAAGCAAAGACTTGCATTCAACATGACACATCATGTATTCTGAGTCTCTTTTTTGCTTGTAACAGAATTTTAAGCGTAATACTTTGCTCTGCAGGCCTCTGAGGGGATTTCTCACATTTTTCCTTCCCTGCGAGGCACAGGCAGTCAAATCTGTGGAGGACAAGAGCTTCTCTGTTCCAGACGTTTCAAAGTGAGCTTGCCAAGCCTACAGTTCTGGCACTATAAATGCATTTCTAAAATTACCATCAAGTTTTTTAGTATCTAGATATACAGTTGTGTGGTTATGGTTAAAGCTGTGTGAATCGTCCTAATTTCACTACTGTATATTGTACACATATAGAACAATAATTTAGGGTGGCGTTTCAATAGTATAGGAGACAAACCCAGAAACGTTGGGGTGTGACATGCAATAATTTCTTTAAGTTACGCACTTTTGTTTAAAACCATTTTTTGAATATTTTCAATTTAACAGTGATATTGCAATAGTAGCAAGAAATTGTTGCATTTTTGGCAGAAATAATGGTTATGGTACATTTCTGAAGGCAACAAGTCATCGTAAGTTCAATCTGGTTATTACTGGTTGTGTTAAATCAGTATCAACATTTATATATAACATCTTTGTGTTCATGTACAAATGTTTAATTCTAGTCTGTGAAAGAAGGAAGCACTTTAAGTTGCTTTAGGCATACAGAGCAAAGATATTAGTAATTATGGCATATTTCATGTTTTTGTAATTGTGGCTCTCAGATGAATACAAAATGACCAAGATTTACAGGATTCACTCTGGCATTAAACGTGACGCCACTCCTAAAACTTTGTGTATTTACGTGGTAAATGACACATAATATTCACATCAGACAATCTCTTGCACAAGACCGCATAAACACAACACATGCATAATTTGATGATAAATTACCAGAGAATGTTTGAAAGACTCATGAATGCTGACTGATGGGAAACTCATCTCCCTGGTTTTGTTTATGTTTGTTTTGAGATTACCATATCCAATTAATCATCTAATGTCAATTCCATTTTATTGTTTTATCACGTAGTTGAACAGCCAATACATATCTTCTCAAGCATTTATGACCGACAACGCAAGATCATGAGCATTGTCAGGAGTGGTGACACCAGCGCTGAAATATGCCTGCTGTCACAAAAATAACTCAACTTTTAAGTGAGATGCATCATATGCATATATCACCACCTTAAAATTATAAGATATAAGTCAAATCATCCAATATCAAGATTAGAGTGTGAAATTGGTTTAAGCTACTGCCTGTCCTCACACGGCCCAAAAGAGCATCCCCATTTAACATCCTTGTGATGTTTCTAATGATATAACTCCAAAACATGCATTTGAACTGAACCAATGAATTCTTTCTCAGGGTGTAATGAATCTTTCGCTGCAGCTGAATGGAGTTAAACATCAGTTCTCAAGGAGACTGTCATGTAATGTGCCTTTGCTGAAACGCATTCTTCAAATTAATCTCATTAGCTTCACACACACTTAGCCATAATTACTGTAAATGTATTGCACGTGAATACGATAAGAACATTTCACAGTCAATATGACTTGATTAGAAACGCCTTTACAGTACTGACCATATATTCTGAATAACGTACCATACACTTTCAATTTTTCTGCCATAAATCATCAGCTGCAGCCAAAAGAAAAACAAAAAAAGTATTCTTCAATTGCAACCAAACACAACCTATGATTATAACTATCAGATTAAAAACACAGTATTTAATACCATGAGCAAACAAACTAATGAAAATGTTAACTGACAAACAATAATGTATCAAGGTTTCCACAAAGAAATTATTAAGCAGCAAAACCGTTTTTGAGATTGATAACAATAAGAAATATTTCATATTTCTTAAACTGAAATATTAGACTGTGACGCAAGTTCGATGTTTCCCAAGTTCAACATATTTTGTTGACCCTGGAAGATTTTAATGGAAAAATATAGTTTTGACCATATCTCTACACCTAACCCTGTCCACGAGTACTGCCTAAAATCAGAGGAAATGATAGATGACTAACACTGATGTACAAGCACCAAACACTGATTGTAAGCCTAAACTTCACAAAAACTTCAAATCCGATTGGTTAATGACAATGTTGGCCCTGGGCCCTTGTTGAACTTGGTAAAATCAGTTAAGCGCTATGTGACACTGAAGACTGGAGTCATGACACAGAAATTTAGCTTTGCATAACAGGAATAAATTACATTCAACAAATAGAAAATGATTACTCTAGATCGTAATAATATTTAGCAGTTTTACTTTTTATTTGATCAAATAAATGCAGACTTGATAAGTTTAAAGGATTACTCCTCCCCAAAATGAACATTTACTCATTAACCACTTAGCCTCAAAAGCTTAGTTTGTCTTCAGACATGCTCTTCTGCGTCAGCCGCGATACAAGGGTTCGCTTATCAAAGCATAAATACGTGGAGAAAACGTTTAGTGGCTGACAGAAGAGCTTGTGTCCTGAGGATATTCTCCAAAGTGGCGCTACAGTGAGATTATGGGGCCGAATTGTTAAATAAAGCCGTTACTTTTGTTTTGTTTACTCGTAGTTTCAAAGATTGAACCACTGATGTCAGATGAACTATTTTAATGATGTTTTTCATACTTTTCTGCACCTTGACAGTGCAGTCAATGGGACAGTCACAAGCCCCTTCGTTTTCATATCTTAAATATCTTAAATTGTGTTCCAAAGCCTTCACGGGTTTGAAACAACATGGTAAGTGATTAATGACAAAATTGTCATTTTGGGGTGGAGTAATTTTTAATAAGAGACTTAAAACTAAAAACCTTGCCGACCCCTGTCTGAACAAAAACAAAAATCAAACATGAGCAATGTGGCAAGACCACTGCATTATGTAACATACAAGCTGTACAACATTACAGTTTTTTTAGTCCAGCAGAGTTTGCATTATCTTCATTCACTGAGCTTGCTTTCAGCTCAGTGACCATTGTCAGAGCCCTGTTTCCTCGTTCCTCTAATCTTTCCATGATCCTTTCTGATGTTTTTCTCTGTATTTTTAATCTAATTCACCACGTGTTGTGATTATTCTAAGCAGCAGTTGGAGATTTGAAGTCGAGAAAGGCGGTGTCAGGGTTTAACTCGCATAAACAGCACACCGACATCAAAGAAGTCGGTCTCAACACTGTTTCTCCAAAGAATAGACCTCTTCATAAAACGTCCAGGTCATAAATGAACATTAAACATTCGCTTAACAAGGACACTTCCTTGTCTCTGCAATGTGGAAGCCCACAGGCTTTTGCTGATGGATCGTAATCGGAGTTTTCTGAGAACATACAGCCAAAGAAGTGATTTTCTGCAGAATCTTTTTTCTTACGGAGAGTTATTTTATAGTCTGTCCGCTTCAAAGACCAGGCCTGAGTTACAGAGAGCTTGAGAATTGCTGCGTTCTTTAGAAAAATAAATAAATCAAGTTCTAGAAAGAATTTCCAAACATATTTCCTATTTCTTTGAAAACCGCTCTGACCCGGATCGCTGCCTTCTACCCTAGTTTTCCTGTAGGATGCAACAGACCCCCTAGTGCGAGATGTGAGTGCAAGGCATGTTTTATAAACTTCGCAGGCTATAATATTATTGCTGTCCTGCTGACACTGACCTCCCAAGCTGGTGGTCTTAACCTCTAAATTGGCTCACAGCAATTGTTTTCGCCACACACCGGTGCGCTTGTATGAAAGTATCAGTGGAGGAATGCTTTCTTAACCTCACAACCTGAAGGAGGAAAATAATGTGTTCTGCACGTGTATATCAACATTCCAATAGTTTGTTTTTCCAGATTTACTGGATGTCACAAACATGCTTACTGTACATGAATCACCTGGGTATGTCTTTTAGCATATGCAGGAAAGCCTTTAGGTATAATTCATCCACAAACACATCAAAATCTCAGTGCAACATGACAGGGCAAGCAGATCTTGCTGCTATACCACACAGCTAACAAAGAGAGAAACATAAAACATTTGCTCATCAGAGATAAACAAAAAGAGGCTGGCATCAGAGCTTACATTTTTGGATTACATGCATTTTTATAGCTTACACACTTAAATATCTTGCCCTTATATGAATCTCTGCTGCCATCATTTTGTAACATGATCTGAACATTGATGAGATGTGTCCAGCGGACTTGGCTAGTTTAAAACTTGTGTTTCTTTAGCATATTCTGCAGCCAATGAAATTGCTTTTTCATAACCTAGATAAACTAGTTTAGTAGTCACTATAAGCTAGTCCTGCTGCCAGTTCCTTTTAAAGCCTTCCACCTCCCCCAGCTCCACCTGTCTTGATTTTTTTTTTTTTTTTTTTGGGCCCAGGCAAACAGAAATATTACTTGTTGAGCTCTGCTAATCTTTCTAATTGCTAATATTGTCATGTATAAAAAGTACAGAATAAGGTAATCTTATATAAGGGTCATGACTATCAATACCCAGAATGAAAAAAAGATACCATAGGACAAGAATAGAAAAAAAATAAGTCACTATTCTCTAAAAATACAAAACCAAGACTTCAAAAAACCTGCAATACACCATAGAAGTCATATTATTTACTTATATACACATTCTCACAAACATTTGCACAAAAGTCACTGCTAAACCAATTGTACCTTCTCTTCTCTGTTTATATAGCGAGCCCTGAGACCATCACAAAAGCTACATGGCTGACTTCCTCTTTGAAACCAGCTGTTGTATCATGCATTCTTTGGGGAAGAAATGTAGTGTGATGCACAGATTTCAAAAGGCACTGCTGCCATTGTTATGTTCATCACGTCAGACAGACAGCAAAGAGCCCACATGAGACAAAATGAGTCGAGAAAGAAATCATTATGCTCTGCTCTGCTCGTATAAGAGGCCACTCAATGAAAACACAGGGTTTTTTCTCAGACATTCAACGCCAAGCCGATGTTTTAACAGCATTCTGGATGGGCATAGATGTCACATTTGGTAGGTATTTACCAGCTACTACATCTTGATGTTGTGTTGCCATTGTTATGTGTCCTTATAGAAATCTTTCTCTCTTATATATGAAACACTTTGTTCCTGTTAGATATCTGAAACAGTACTGCTGGATATACAGGCTAACACCCTTTTTAAAGTAGTCTGCCCAGTGTGAAATCAACCTACAATGGCGCCAACATTGTTAGTCTGACTCGATCTGACAAAATCTAACAGACAGACTGTGAAAACATTGGCACCAGTTGAGCAGCTCAGACTAGCGGTATGATGTCTATCTCCTTTGGCTTTCATCTGTCTAGTGGTTGTCTCGGTGACCTTTTTCTTCCACAGTGTGGAGTTTGATTGCATCCAGCATTTTGCTCTTCATCCTGCCTAGGAAACAACTTGCACTAACAAATTCTGCCTCCTTAAAATCAACTGACAAACCTCAATGATCCTGTCATGAACATGCAGTCCGGCCTCATCAGCTGCTCCATTTCCCACTATCTTGGATACATAGATGCCATCGCTGAAATCCCCATGCTGCTCTGGTTCCTAACATACAAGCAAATGTTGAAAATTGAAATGAGATTAAATTTAATTAGCATAAAGAAATCAATAAATTGTTAGATATTCTTTTATTCATGACAGTGTTTCTCAACCAGTGGGCCTGAGTAGATTCACAAGGTGGCTGTAGAATGACTTAAAAATATTTCAAAATATAAAATTTAAATGTAAAGTTTAATTAAATATAATTAATATATTAAAATAAGCTAATCTAAATACTAAAAACAAACTATCAATAACAAAATAACTAATAACAATAAAAATTCATTACTATTGTTTTCATAACATACTAAATGAATAAGGCTAAATGCATAAATGTAAATAAGTAATAAGGCACGACAGGGTGAGATTTATTGAAGCGGTCATAGATGTGATCACGAGCAATTCGTACATATTCGTACGAGGTGCCAAATTTGTGCCAATTCGTACTAATTCGGACGACTTCGTACAATTTCTCTAAAATCACGTGATGGGTAGGTTTAGGGGCGGAGTTATGTTTAGGTCATTCGTACAAATTCATACGAATTGCCATCTCGTAAAATACGTGCGACTTAGAATAAATCGTATGAATTTGTACGAGTGAGGTCGTACAAATTCGTACGAATTAGCCACCTCGAAAAATACGTACGAATTGCCGTGAGATCAGGTTGGAAATACACATCATCTGGAGGGGAGCATATGTTGTTTTAAAACTTTTCAGCATTCATAGTGCCTTCCAAAACACGCAAGATGCCCACACTGTATGCACTATGCACCCTATCCCATCAGAGATGCTGGCTTTTGAACTGAAAAAACACTGAAAGGTCTCCTTCTCTTTATCCCAGGGGACACGGCATCCTTGTCCCTTACACACAGAGATTTCTCCAGTTTCTCTGAATCGTTCGATGATGTTATGCACTGTAGATTTGAAAAGCCTTTGCAAGATTGATGAGATCCTGCCCATCTTTACTTCAGAGACTCTACCTCTCTAAAACATCCCTTTTATGTTACAGACCAGATGTGAATAAACACAGTTGCTAGATGTTCTGACTCTTTTTAAAATATCTTGCTTTTTCAGCCCTTTGCTGCCTCCGTGCCAGCTTTTTTGAGACCTGCAGCAGGGATCGAATTGAAATGAGTTAGCAATTTCTCCATTTAAACAGTTCTGTTGTAAATAAAATATTGTCTCATGTGATCTGAAAGTCTTTTAGTTTTCATTTTATTCAAACGTCCCAACATTTCCGGAATTCTCGTTGTAAGAAAACATTATATTTTGCATCTCATGCAATAACATTCATACAGCATTAAGGGGAGCTTGAATGTAACCCATACCTTAATATTTACAGCCACTGTATACATAAAGAAGAATTTACTGTATATTCTATACGCTTTATTTACATAGAATTAACAATATAAACTAGGAAATGAGGCTTTTGACCTTTTAAAAGGAAAACAAGTTTAAGTTCTTAGTTTTATTTAGACTTGCTCTAACATCTGCTAGAGAAGGTTTATATAAGCTTTTCTTGTTTACAGACAACCTGCAAGTGGGTGAAGATTTCCTGCACATAAATCTTGTGCTTTTGTAAGAGATCTTTTAAAATTATTAAAAATCTTATCTAATACATTTGAACCCCATTTAAACAGACTCTTATACGGACCTCAAAAGGCTGAGATTCTGTTGAAATGAATCACTATTTTTAAAGCAATCATAATTTAGATATTTCATTAGTCTACTACCCACTTATGGTCACAATCTGGCTAGTTTAATCAGAAATCTGGCCTACTGCTTGCTCACCACTAAATTAAAGCCGGCGGAGTAAAGAACAGCAGAGCAGTGACTGACAACTGAAACACAGCAAATGAAAAGCCAATGAGCTTTTGATACCATTAATTTTTATTTAATTATATATCATTTGTTGATGAGACATTCTACTGCACAGGTCACACTATTCTTCGCACGTGCTTTGTGTCTTCATTGGGAACCATTAAACTTATTTACATGGAAAAACAGCAAAGTCATTTAAAGCTCAGGGTGCAAGCTGGGGGTCGTCCATAAAAGTCACTCTACATTTCACAGCCCTGCCATCTAGCGGTCTCAAAAAATAGGACACCTGCAAATATACTATTATAATGATGCTATTGATATTTTATGATAAACCTAATTCTAAAAAAAAAAAAAAACTACAACTGAATAACAATATTTATTTGAGATCATATATATAATATGCTATTTTGCATGCATTATCAGCTGAAAAATAAAATGCACCTGAAATCTAGAATTTTTTTTATCACAAGTGATTTCACAAGTTTGTGCAAAGCCTGATGATCATATTATGCAGCATTCTTTAAAATGATGCAAAAAGAATGTAATGGAATCAGGGAAATCTAACCAATGACATGCTTTAAATTAAAATTCCAAAACAGACTTCTGATCACAGCATAGGAGTAAACAATAAACAAACAAACAATCAGCTGTATTGTGGGACCAGCATGCCTGTCTATACACATCAGTATAGCAGAAATATCACTGCATAAATTATGCGCATATCTTCCTCTCGTGTCATGTCATATATGATGGCCATGAGATAGTGCTGGTGAGCGTAATAATCTTGGTCAGTGATGGCTGTTTTTGCTGTCAGAGCTGAAGTGGGGAGGCCTGGGGTGTGAGCTGGCTGAGTTCACCCAGAATGCTGCAGCTCTGCTGGGCCTCTGAGGAGGAGATCTGGATCTCCGTTGCTATTACAGCCCTGCTGACCCCGGGAGTGAAGAAGAGTCCTCTGGCTGCGCCTCACCCCCTGCATGACGTGGGCAGTTTTGACAAGATCATGTGAAAGAGAAATGACCTCAGGCTTGTCGAAGCGGAGTGTTAAAAACTATTGCATACGACGAGCGCAGTGTCTATGATTGTGTTGGCATGCATGCAACAGCTGTACGCTCCACAAGTTTTGTTGTCTGGGTTCGCTTTAAACAAAAGTGTTCAAATGCATAGACTTATAATGAAGAAAAAAGCCAAGCTCCATACAAACATGCTAAAACAACAAAAAACATGCTTTTCTAGCCAAGATGTTTTGTCTTGTTTAAAGACAAAATATATAGCAAGACAAAAAATAAGTTTGAAACAAGCAAAAAGTAATGAGATATTGTCTTCTGTTTGAGATTATTTAGATTTTTCTGAGCAAAAAGTCACAAGACAATATTTGCACTTGTCTTAAAAATCTTGATTTAAATATTTTTATTTTATAAACTAATTAAGAATAGGCTATAAAATATTTTTTTGCAGTGTAAAAATTTAGAAATGGCTTATTACACACTACGGTGAGTTTTGCATGAGACTTTTCTCTCCAGAATATATGAACGTTTTATCTATTAATGCTATTGTTTGTGTTTATTATGCAATGTATTTATCTGTGACTGAATCAGATTATGGAAAAAAGCCTGTGTCTGTTAAAGTGCTGTTTGTGAAATATTGTTTTCAACTTTAGCAGGACTAAAGGAAATGGAAAAAAATATTCTTATCCAGGAAAACCCCTCACATGCCATCTGACATCTGCAGACGTGAGTTATGAAAAAAGCAAGGTGCCTTGACGCAAGCAAGGAAAAGAGTTCCAGAGCAGCAGGGTTCAGTAAGAAATCTTAAATGTGTTTACATGTATAAGGAGGTCATGGCCAGCAGTTTACACACAGACAGTCTTAAATCAGTCTCGTGATGAAGCCATTTCAGTCCTCACAAGATGACACTTTACTGTTCTCTGCGAGGAAAGGGAAGCATTTCATGAATCACTGAACAGACAGAAAAGTAATTTCCTTCAGTAGCCATGCTCTGAAGGAGAGTTACTGAATTGCTACTACAGAGCTTTATATTGTCAATTTCCAGGGTATACTAACATATATGCACCATACAGTATTTACATTTAGCACTTGAAGAGCCTGTCTGTACTGTTTGTAACATCATGAAGTAAAGAATATCATTACATAATCAAATAGCCAACACTTTACAATATGATTACATATTTATATGTAAAAAAAACAAAACACAATACTCTTGTGTTGTATATCCGTTGATATTAAATAGAAGGTTTTAGAATATTAAAATATTATACATCATGATACCTTATAAATTCAGTGTTAAATCCATATAAAAATAACATATATATAAGGAAAATTACGCATATGGTAGTGCTGTCAAACGATAAATCACAATTAATTGCATTTAAAATAGAAGTTTTCGTTTACTCACTATATGTGTGTGTGTGTGTGTGTGAACTGTGTATATTTATTTTGTATATATAAATACACATGTACAATATATATATTGATTAGGCCTATATGAAAAAAAAAAAAAAAATATATATATATATATATGCATGTAAATTTAGATAATGTATTTATATTCTTATATTTTATATAAATATATTTAAATGTAATTAAAAGTTTCTAATTTTAAGTTTTCAAATAAGTTTTTAGAGAATAAAATTTCAACATTTACTTGAAATAACGTTGCATTGTCATTCAGTGTAACAATATTTTTATGTAAATTCAAACAGCATGCTTGTTCTGACTTGTACATATTAAAATAATTAGTAAGCATATTCAGTTTTATGTGCTTTAAATTAGTAAAAAATGGGTACAAATGCTGACAAATGGGTAAAACATAGGATAGTGGCAAAAAAAGGTCAAATTACAACTAAGTAGTAAATAAATGTGTTTTGTTGTAAATGTGCCTGACAAGATTGTTATTGTTAATGATGTTTTAGTGGGTACATTTAGTACATCAGTGAAAAGTGTGGGATAATAATTTTGGAAAACAAAAAAAGCTATTAATTTAAATAGAAAACTTGTAAAATAATTATTTATTTAATTATTTATTTTTTTAATAAACTGTAATAATTTAAAGTTATATATAAACTTTTTAAAAAATATATTTTTAAATGACCTACTACCACTTTTTAAGAGCTCTGTGATCAACTGCAGTTAAGATTGAGAATATGAATAGATTTATCAGGGTTCTTAAGTGCAGGTCTAGTGTATTTTTTGTTTAATCTGTAATTTGTTTGGTCCTCGAGCCTTTGAGCCTGATCTTGGATAGGAGAATGTGTTTCTGTACAGACACGTCACAACATGCTGACTCGGCTGCAGCAGTAGATATACATTATCTCATCATTTGTGTGACGTTCCAGCAATGCCCTTCTGCACATGATTATAGCTGTACATGAGACTTCAGACTTCTGAGGGAAGTTTCTTTGGCAATGTTGGCATGAAGCTTTGGGCAGTTGTTCTAAGTCACCTCAGTAGATTCATGTTTTCATCAAAATCTCTGTAAGTGGCACTGACCCAAAGGCAGCCCTAAGCCTGGCTCAATGAGAAGATGTAACCAAATGAGACTGCCACAACAGAAACCGCCTATAGGTTAGCCGGCACACTAGCTGATGGGTGTGTGTGTGTGTGTGACTGAGGGAGAGTCAGTACATGGTAGTAGCTCTTTGGAAGGGCTTTGGAGATACATGCTTGTTGTTTAGATGCGGGTTTCTGTCAGTGTTTCTCTGAGGGCACTTCTTAGTTGAACTTGACTTATTACATAAACCCTGACATCTGTGACCTAGGACCACCCCAATGAACTTAAGATTTTTGGAGAAACTAAAGTTGACATTAGAAAGAGCAAATACTGGTTGCTCACTTCACCAGCCAGTCCAGCTGCATCATTCTGACTGAAAAAAGCAAACAAGCTAGCGTTGAGGACAGATGATGTTGCCTTACCCATTATTGAAACCAACCCAGGCTCATTGGAAATACGTGCTTCTACGTACATTACTGCAACCCTGTAATTATGTACCTTACAGCACAATCAAAGAGAAATGTCTAGAGAGTGTCGCATTTCAACTGGAAACTTTCAGTTTTGCAGAAATGTATGAAGAGGGACGTATTTCCAACGAACCTAACTAACTAAATCCCCGAAATTAGGTTTTCATTAACTCACTCCCAAAACATGCATAATGCCTTATTACGAAATTATGTTACATACAGTATTTTACAAATGTAACATCATACTTGAGCATACATTCACCACTATTCTGCAGAGATTGCGTCCATTTAGTCCTGATGTGCACCATTTTTTGCAGTATACATAAGGATGTACTTGACAGTCAAGAAGGGTGGATTTGCTACAGTTGTTACAGTTTGTTATATGATATCAGATGTTTCCTCTGATTGTAATAAACCACAGGCATGTGCAGAATGCTTAAATTTGCATACAGTCATCAGTATGTTCTTTTTGATGATGATTGCATATTGATTTGAATGATTTTGGTGATTGCATATTTGGAGACGTACAGATTTTGGAGCAATGCATGGCATATGACTCAGTTGCATCCCTTAGAAGGGGGTGGCATGACTGGATGCAGGAGCTAAATTAAGTTTCAGCAGACATTTATCTTGAGAATAACCGATGAGGGGTGTATGGTGTTTACAGTGTGTTCTGTTGTGGAAGTGGTCAGAGAGGCATGGCCTCTGGAGAATGGAGGCCAGCAGACCATCTGAATGGGTTTGCTGCACATCCAGAGAGGCTTAAGAACACACACGTCCATAGAAGTCCACTGATAGTGTTCTGCTCATTGAACATACAATGCTCTGCCATGGCACTATGTGTACAGAGGCACTGCCTCTAGAAAACAGCCTTTCTTCTGCAGAGCTGTGATGAGCGGAACAAATTAAAACCATTATATAACACTAAGATATAAAGGTTCATCACCGTCTTTCTGCATCCAAGTTCTGAATAGTCATTTGTATTGTCCAAGTTACAGATTTATTCAGATAATATACTGCATAATTTATAAAAAAAATATATTCACATGACTTTCAAGTACAGTATAGTCAGATATACACAGAATCTATACTATTTTAGTTCTCTGCAGGGTTTGAAACCAGCAGGTAACGGGCAAAAATTGTACCTAAATGATCAAAATAGACTCAAACAGTATTAAACATATTTATTCCGTCTATGTAGCTCAACAAGTGCTATTTCTCTACAGATGTATTTAATGTGTTGTATTATAATCAACATTACAATTATCACAGTATCCAGGGAAATAATGATTTCATGAATTAATATTTCTGTTGTGTGACTTCTGTTGATGTTGATGAGAATGCATTGATAACAGCCTATTATAATTGATTCAATTAATACTTATTTGACCTAAAAGATGCCTGTGGAAATCACTTAGATGATGCAATTATTGCTCATTAAGGAAAAGTTCAACAAGATGCATGAATTCTGGGACAGTCATTGACCTCTCTTTAAAAGAAGGGGATTGTCTGGATAAAGCAACTGGTTACTTTATGGTGCTCGGAGAGAAAAAGAAACTGAAATCAAACGGTCAAAGAAAGGAGCCCAGAGCCTAATAAGAAGTCAGTGTTTGGCTTGTTGGAGTTACTCCAGGTTGCAAGAATCTGTCCAAACCAGGAATGCATTTTGAACCCCATCCAACCAATGTCTCCACTTTTCCAAGGCCAGCTTGACAGCCAACGGTTTACAATGAGGGTCAAACGATATTACAGCAAGATTTGAAGTAACAAAAAAAAATATTTTTCATCAAAATCAACTGCATTTTGATAAATGCCATGAGCATGATCTAAAATCCACTTGCATTTCGGTTTTACGATTACCCCAGACTGTTTTTCAATATAGCCTATCTCTAAAATATCTAATACTTAAATACATAAGATGACCTGTTACACATCAAACTGTTAAAGATCGAATTGAAGCAGTCTATTTATACTTGGGCACAGAGTTTATTAACCTGCTCATCATAAAGAATGAGAACATCATTTATGCTACAATGTTCCTTGGAGAACGTCAAAGCATTGGATAAGACACGGTGTAGTGCATTGAATATCTTCGCCTGGGCAGAACAACTAAATATTATGACATACAAGAGAGCATAAAATGTCAGACAAATAAACGCTTTATTTTTAGTAGGCTAAATCTGCCTGAAGTGACGTTCAGTATGTTAAGGTTCCTCTGTAAATGAAACAACACAGTATTTAAATGGACCTATTCTTAACATAAATGTAGCACACTGAGCCAGTCACACTTTAATAAATACTCTTCTATAGTATATTCAATTGGTTTTGTTATGATTACAGCACGTGAGGGCATCATAGCAATTGTGCTGGAACACGCCAGCGGTCAGTCTAGGAGTTTAAACCCTTGATTCAGGGCAATTAGCCTGAGGAACTCGTTCTCTCGCAGTTTTTTTCTTTCTTTTTATACTTCCTCTCTCGACGGAGACGAGCGCGAGTCAGAGATGAGAGCGAGACGTCACTGAGACCGACCGTCTACAATGTGCTCGCGGGATGCGGTGCGATCTCTGCGGCTGTTAGATGGTGATGGACCGCGATTCTTTTGAGCGTGGACCCGCTTCGCTGAGCGCACCTGTGATGGAAAGCTGAGGGTCTCCGCAGTCTAGCGGGAAGTTATGACCGGATGGAGCGCGCGTCCTCTGGAGGTGTTTCCTCGGCGCAACTTCCCAAGGTAGCTTCCTCGTAGTATGTACACACGTGTGAGAGACGAGCTACAAATACCACTGAAATTATTCGGCTGTGTAACGTATTTATTTTGTAATCGAAAGAGTTACAGTGGTTTTTTGTATTTGGAATTTCTTTATGTTATGTTTAAAAATAAATAAATAAATAAAAATGCAATAAAATAATAATAATAAGTATAGTGACAGATAAATAGATACAAATCTGTAAAATAAAATTAAATAATATATAAAAATGGAACCATTAATTTTAAGGACACTTTAAAATGCAAAGCAATGCAGTGCAAGTATCAAAATACTGAAAATTATGTCCTATTGATACTTTGTGCCTTATTTTTATGGATTCATTCTACAAAGTATTTTTTTTCTTCAATGTTTGTTTATTTCCAGGTTTAAAGGAAATACAGAGTTTGATGCAATTGATATTTACTCATTCTTCACTGCAGTTAGAATAGCCGATTTGTTTTCATTGACTTTATTACGAGACAATTACAAATAATATTTGAATGTACACATTTATACACATACTCTATATAATAATATAAGTTAAATGTAGCTCAAGCTGATTTTTTGAAGTGAAAGGGATGCTTAAGTTAACAAGAATTAATTAAGGGTATATTTCCAAGACATTTCACTTTGCTTAATACTATATGGCAGATTGGTGCACTGAACTGGCTGTGACAATATTCATGTTTAGTTGCACGCTGCAGATTTTTTACATTTTGTCTGTGTTTTGCAGTTTCATGGGCAGGACAGATATCAGATGCACACAGAAGTACTGTAGCTGTGTCCAAAGAAATATGTAAACGTTTACAACAGAATCATCTAATCTCTTTATCAAATCTCCTCTGTGTTTTTGTCTTCTGGAAAAGAGAAGGGGAAAATAATTAGTCATCCTTTGACATATATTTAGATTTATTATCTGCATGTTTACTCTGAACTTTTGTTATAGGCAGTTCTTGCACACACACACACACACACACACACACATTCAGGGGCTTATTTACAGTGTCTTTAAGTGGCACCAACCAGATAACTTTTTGGGACTGTATTTGAAAGTCTTTGCAATTCCTCCAGATTTGATTGCATGAATGAGACTGAAGTAATGAGGTGAAGAATGATTTTAAATGCAAAATAACATGCAGTGATATCAGTCTGGCTTATTTTGCATTGACTGATGAAAAAGTGACTAATAGAGCTGCATAACCATAACTGAACTCGATGTGACCTTACCCAAGCTGACCTTCGCATGTTATTCTCTGACTCTTTACCCCATGCATGCACACAACCTGATGACAACAAACATATTGCTTAAAACACTGAGCAAAATTATTTATTTATTTCAGACTCAGGCTGAGGTTTGAGCAACTGCATGAAAAGACTGCACACTTTTTTTCTTTTTTTAAACGTTCCTTTGAAAATATCCACTCAACCAAACACCTATTTTCCCCGAGGTGTCTCAGGCTATGAGGTTCCACGCATAGTGAGTACCATCTGTGTCCAGTTATCCTTGCTTTCCTCTAAGATACACAATGTGAGCCTGTGGCAGCCATTCCTGCCGGTTCAGATGGTATGGGAGAAGGCAAATCCCACATTAGGGAATGGCATGTTGAAAACACGAACAGGGGCCAGTTCCTATACTCCAGGGAGAAACGTATTTTTTTTGCAAACCTTTCCAAACACGTGAATCTATGTTTGAATTGACCGTTTACTAAGCTCTGCTCCTTGGGGTTGATTTTGCTCACTCAGACTTTACATCCAGCAGGAATGAATTTGGAGATTTCTATGAATTAGATCCTTTTTGACCCCTTGATTTGAAAAAAGGGAGTGAGTCTATGCATATGTCAGACAACATAAAACACATGACTGTGATGTCACTGTGCAGATTGAAGTTACAGTTACTGAACATAAATATAGGATACATATGCATTTTTTGCATCACAAAGTGAATAGTAAAGTAGTATATTTGCAATAAACGTCAACTATATGCATATGTTTAACAAATAAATGACTTTTTTTTTGTTAATTAAATGTTTAATACAATTAAGTGGTACAATTAAGGATTTTTCAAATACTAGACATAACGTCAACTATTGATGGTACATATACATGTAGTTTATTTAATATGATTGTGTAATGTTTACTATATCACTTTGTTTTGAAAGAGCTAAAGTCTCAGTTATGTGTTGGATCATGTTCTGAATAATCTTTGTCAGACAGACCCATGGGCTGAGCTTTGACTAAAATTTTGACCGAGTTTTGTCCTTAAGGTCTTCTTTAGAAACAATTCAACTGTGACCTGAAATAAACCGGAAATGACTTGATTTGTGAGTAGTGAGAGTTCACTGGCTTCAGTGAATGACAGACAATATACAGTACAGTATATATATGGTACAGTCTGACAAGATTAATTTTGCACAACAGTTTTGCTGTGTTTAACACCTTCAACCATCCTAAAGATCTTTTACTTCAAAAGTCTCCAAACTTGGTCGTGGAGGGCTGGTGTTCTGCAGAGTTTAGCTTCTGCCCAGTGACTGCGGTTTGACCCACAGAGTGGCAAAAAGACTGAATGGCAGCACTTGTTTTTAGTGTAAATGCTTGGCAAAACACATCTAAAATGAGAAAGAACCTTGCGGCTAACTGTACAAATACAGTAGTTTTGACAAGAAATCTGAGGTCTTTTTTGCACACTGGCGAAAGCTACAGAAAAGAGAACAAATGGATCCCTGCAATTCAAAGAAACTGTAGAAATTTCTTAATAAAAATTTCTCTAATAATATTTATAATGATAAAAGTGATCAGATGTAGACCAACCAATTTTGTATTGACAAAATGCATAGGCGAACTTGCTTTATGTATTCTTCCAATGCTGAAATAAGTCACATGTAAACGTTAGGAAACATCATTCCTGGCATCTCACGAGCAATTCATACATATTCGTACGAGGTGCCAAATTTGTGCCAATTCGTACTAATTCGTACGACCTCACT
>JAUCMT010000047.1:2513702-2538494 GCA_032357475.1 Enteromius thamalakanensis
AATAAAGCTCCAGTAACATGGCAGGTGAGTTACCTTTGAGCGTGGTGACCTTAATCACCGCCGCTGAATCACTGGTGAGGTGAGCTTTTATACATGCTCACCTAATGCGATCCAGCTGGCGGTGATGAACTCATTAGTCCGTGAGAGTGATAGTGACTGACTGCACTGATCCCAGTGCAGTCCAGGCCTGACAGCATATTAATGTACCACAGGATTTGAGTATTGTTTGATTTACTCCCATTTTCGTAGCTTCCCTATAAAATCCAGTCATGCAGCAGGTTGTTTTGTCTCCCAGTTCGTCGTGAGGGGGCGTGTCCTATAGCCAGAAAGTGGCGTCAGTGCATACCCTCAATATACCTAGTAAGACCTTGATTAGCCGGTTCAGGTATGTTTGATTTGGGTTGTAGCTAAACTCTACAGGAAACCGACCCTCCAGTTTGGTGACGCCTTTTTTTTTGACTAATCTAAATCTTGCACCCTGCAAACATCACTGACATGTTTTTTTTAAGCAGAATGTTTCCTTGTTATTGAAGTTGCATAATTCAGGTCATGGCAATCAAGTCTTTTGTGTCAAAAGCATAATTTGTCCCAGGATCTTTTATATGAATGCATGTAGATTTTTTCCTTTTGGTTAAACTTTACTTTGATAGATCACTTTAGATATTCTACTTACTATAAGTAACTACATGTCAACTAATTCTCTTTAAATGGCAAAACTACATCTCGGACCTCTCAGATTAGACTGTTAGGCTAGGTTTAGGGTTAGTAGAAGTTGACAAATACCTGCAAAGTTTCAGTATGTTGTGGACTCATCAAAATAAAGTGTTAGAAGATATTAAGCAGACAGTCTACTAACACTTTAATGACTGCTAGCTGATATGTAGTTACTTTTAGAAGAAATTTTAAAGTGGACTTTCGAAATAAAGCTGGTCTCATAAAAGAAGTTTCAGAGAAATGTTTCAAAGAGAAATGTCCACTGAGTGGCACTATAACACAGGTTCAATATGTGAACCCTGGTACATTTCTATCACGTTGATATAGGTGCATATTGCTGTGTTTTCATTACATTGCTTCAGTGACATATTTTAATGGTTCAGAGTTTAAATATCCGGAACTGTTGCTAAAAGCTAATGCTCTATCATGTTGGAAATACGCCCTACACCAAATCCAACCCAAAATCTACCCGATAGTGTTAACAAACGCAAAACTGATATGAAAACGCAGATTCGAACTGTCTTATTGAACCCTAGTTCCAAAGGATTCAAACCGGAGCACCTCACTTCTCAAGTACATCTCTGTACTCCGTGAGCTACCAAACAAATCTACCGCATATGAAAATACATAGATGTGAAACTAGATATGTGTGTGATGCTAACATTCAAAAGCAAATCTCCCATCATATTAATATTGCTTTGTAGACGTAACATAATATTCTTTCAGTAATTGGTTGAAAATTATCCTTCATTAACTGAAACTCTACATTTGTGTGAAAAGCAATCAAAGGTGTTGGAGATATATTGTCTCCAGTGTTCATTTCTTTTGGAAACTGCAATGATATATACTTATTTGTACATATTTTGTGTCTGACTAAAAAGTGCACCCAGGTACATTTATACCATGAGACCAGGTAGAAATAAGGTGTTAACTTTTTTCAACCTACATTTCTCATTTTCCTTTTTTGCAGAACATAAGTAAAGAGTCTCTGTCACCAACATGAGTTGGAGCTTTCTCACTCGGCTATTGGAGGAAATCCACAACCACTCCACTTTTGTGGGGAAAGTCTGGCTGACTGTGTTAATTATTTTCCGCATCGTTCTGACCGCGGTGGGAGGTGAATCAATCTACTCGGATGAGCAGGCAAAGTTTACCTGCAACACTAAACAACCTGGCTGTGACAACGTATGCTACGACTCCTTCGCCCCGCTGTCCCACGTCCGGTTCTGGGTGTTTCAGATCATCATGATATCCACCCCCTCCGTCATGTATCTGGGTTACGCCATCCATAAGATCGCCCGTACCTCGGAGGAGGATCGGTGCAAGAACCAGATTTACCACAAGAGGAACTGCCACAGTCGGTGGAGAAACGGACACCGTCTAGATGAAGTCTTGGAGGAAGACGATGCCGAGCCGATGATCTATGAAGAAGACACTTTGGATGAGCAGGAGGTCAAACCTGAGACAGACAAGGGAAAAAACCAAGATACAGTGAAGCATGATGGCCGCCGTAAGATCATGCAAGAAGGCTTGATGAGAATGTATGTACTTCAGCTTTTATCCCGTGCCGTCTTTGAGGTGGGGTTCCTCACGGGTCAATATCTCCTTTATGGCTTCCGTGTTAACCCTTCATACGTCTGCAACAAGATTCCATGTCCGCACAGAGTAGACTGCTTCGTCTCACGGCCCACTGAGAAAACCATCTTTTTACTCATCATGTACGTGGTGAGCTGTCTTTGTCTGCTGCTCAATGTTTGTGAGATGTTCCACTTGGGGATCGGTGCCTTTCGTGACACTCTTCGCAAGCGTCGAACCCACGGCCAGCAACCTCCATACGGCTACCCTTACTCCAGGAACATTTCCAGTTCTCCGCCAGGGTACAACCTAGTGGTTAAATCTGACAAACCGGGTCGCATTCCCAACAGCATCATCCTGCAGGACCAGAACATGCCCAGAGTGCTGCCTGAACAGCACTGCACAAGTCCTGATGAGAATATTCCCTCAGACCTGGCTACGCTGCACCACCATTTACGAGTAGCCCAGGAACAACTTGACATGGCGTTTCAGACATATAGCACAAAAAACGCTCAGATCTCCAGAGCTAGCAGCCCTGTGTCTGGTGGCACAATGACAGAGCAGAACCGGGTCAACACAGCTCAGGAGAAACAGGGCGCACGACCTAAAGCTAGCACTGAGAGGGCCGGGACAATAGGAAAAAATGGAAAGAGTTCTGTATGGATTTAATTCTTATCTGACTAGTCATGAACCGTTATCCTCCAAAACATTTTGTTTAGTTAGTGAGGCCATGACTGAACATTATGTACCCAAGTTCTGTTGAACATTAAACAAAACTGAAAATAAATATATTGTAGAAGGGTAGTGTTCGTTTCAGAAACTCTTTACATTGCTTTACTGTGTTCTCCCTTCCTCAGAATAATTCTTTATGTGCTTCTGTACATTTGTTACATATATTAATTGTGTCTTTTCTCTAAATTCCAATGCATGCAAGTGTATTGACCATATTGGAGGTCTGTCAAACGATTTAGTCTCGAATGGATCGTTGATTTATTTGGACTCTATAAGAACAACCCCCATATATCTGCTGTTAGACTATAAATTCTCCTCTTTATGTTCTCCTATTATTATTATTCTGTGGCTCTGTTTCAAACCAAAGTGAGCTGCCACCTATCCCTAAGTCTTACATGCATACTGGCGATTCAAAGGCTGATCATGTCAGCAAGCAATAAGATTATGCTGCATTAAAAAATTCTTTATTTTGGCCAGATAATGAGACTTCACAGGTACTGTATGGATAAAGCAATTCCAGAATGCATTGTGGTGAAAATATGATCAAAGGTGAAGAAAGAGAGCAAGAGCAACCCTACTATACTTGCTGCATATATATATATATATATATATATATACAAAACCAAAATTGTTATCTTATCTAAAAAAAAATCACTTTTACACAATTTAACAACATTACAGCATTACATCTTGCCAAATTCAATTGGAATCAACTGACAGTGTCAATTCTGAGTTATTTGTGATCAGTCAGAGTTGCTCCCTATGTAAAATGGTTTTACTTTGAAGACACTAGAATGTGAGGCAACTCAATAGGTTTTGGGACGGAGCTTTACTCAATCCCATGCCATCCCAGATATATATGACTTTCTTTCTTCTGCGGGACATGAACAAAGATTTTAGAGAAAACATCCTTCTTTGTGAGTCCATATAATGCAAGTGGATGGGTCTCCCAAAGTTGATGCTTTTATAACCAAGCAGAACATAAAAATGTTAATGCACACCACTCATACTGATGATGAGTCAATGTCTTCAGAAGCAGAATGATAGAAAACTGCATGAGAAGTGACGGTCCTCTGTGCTTCTGTGTCACTTCATGTAAAAGATCACAGGTGGTGAGTTTGATCAGGGTTTGAATGAATTTGAGGAACCCTGGAGCAGTGTCTGTGCAGGCAGCCTTGTGTTGATGTATTCGTCTCTATTATGTAACAAAAATCAGGAATTAGAAAACAAGCTAATTTTCCATAAAATGTTTTTTTAACAGCTTGTTTTTATAGAACAAGGACCTCTTAGACATCAAAAGATACGGGAAATGTGATTTCTCAAATCATGACCCTGTTGTGAAGTGTGCTGTAAGCATGTTTGGAAAATTGCATGATAACTTGTACTGTACTTCTGTGTCACTATTTGTGCAAGTTTCACAACATCCACAAGCAACACATTACGTGTGAACTTATGAACCTGCAGTTGAGAGTTGGCCAGAAGCTATGGTTTAGTTTATTGTTTTACTCCAGAAGACATTGGTTCATCAGCTGGGACTGTGTGGGTTATATCATGTTCCATGTTTTTTGATGGTGTGTCAACTTTGAGACATCCATATAATTGCACAAGATTAAATACTTCCCTAAAAATCTGTATGTGTTCCACAGAAGAAAAAAGGTCATAATAGGACGGCATGAGGGAAAGTAAATGATGAGAGCATTTTTTGGGCGAGGGATGTCTTTAACTAGTCCCCGAAATTATGGATTAAGCGTGCAATGATACATTGTGCCATTGGATTATGAAGGTATTTTAAAGGAGTTTTTTTTTTACTTTTTTTTTTTTACAAATAAACCCTCAACTTTTAACAGAACAAAAGTTGCCTACAGTAGATAAAGACTGAGGCTTTCAAGTTCAAGGACTCAAAAAGTCATCATTATGACTTGTGTGTTATATTCTGAGCTTTCTAAAGCCATACAGCAGTTCTCTGAATTTAGGTTATTATTCACTGAAAATCATTTATGAGCAGTTCAAATTATTTGCCATGTTCTTGTTCCTTGTCAAAGTGGGTGATACTGATTAAGTTATGAATCAAATTACATAAACCTGAATATTTGCATGAAGTTGGCCAGGTAAGAACATCACTGCACACCTTATCAGGAATGAGGCAGTCATTCTGGGAATGAGGTGACTAAAAGCAGCATTTCTTCTGAATTAACTTATTTAGCTATTTTATGTATTATTTCTTATTATTTTTTTCCAAGACCATTACACACACAATTGACCTCTTAAACTGTCTGGTGTAACAACTATGAGTAGATATAACTATGTTTTGATGTGTTGGTGGCAAATTTATACGACTTTTTATGACTTGATTCTTAAAAAAACAAACATATTTTAGGGAGTATTTTGTAAGCAAGATTAAGAAGTAAGACTTCAAAGCTGTGTAAAATGTTTTCTTTGAGAATCACTATTCCAAAATGTGCCTTTACAAATTAAAATTTTACTGATGATGTGTTATGATGATTTAGAATAATAATAAATGTGGAGATCATTATTAAGATTCTTTGACATTTGAGTTTTTTCCTTTTTTGGAATCTGATTTTTTTTTTTTTTTTCGCCCTATAGTATATACTGTTCACTAAAACATTATTTTAAGAAATGTGCATTATTGTTCAAACGTGTGTGAATGGCAATCCAAAAAACGCACACAAGAGGTCCATGTATAAAGTGTGATAGCTGACCAAGAACTGGATCACTTGGCATGTCAGAGGTGAGCTCAATTTGTATTTTTTTACTTTGTGCCCAGATACGGTATATGTACAGATAAGCACATGGATAACAGATGTGTCTAATAAACCTGCCATTGTGTATTACAAACAGTGTTGGCTCTTTTACTAACTACTTTATTTTTTCCCTTTTGTAAGTTGCCTTTGGGTAAAAGTGTCGGCTAAATGCATAAATGTACCATTAAATAATTTATTTTCAGTAGTTTGACCAATAGAAACAGCCAAATGTTTGAATCGACACATCCCAGAAACATTTGTCAATATATAGATTTAGAGTGCTATTAGTTATTCATCATATTTCAGTCTGGTCTTGGACCTGATGCTCCTTGCTTTGCTCTTATATGAATAAAATATATTTAGAGTCAAATGTTTTTTATATTTGTAGCTAAATTTAATGCAAAGCAACAATTTAAATGATTGTTTAGACCAAAACAAAATTACATCATTTTTAGTATAATCAACAAAATTGTAGTTTAAACTGTGAAAGTATGGTTTTAAAGGATGCCAGTCCACTGTAGAAAGCATAATTACAATATTTTATATTGACTTTTCCAATATGCACTTATTTACAGATTTTTTTTACAATTATAAATAAGTTTCTAATAAACTGAATACCTTGTATAATTTCCATCAATGTTAATGAACCCCTTGAATGGAGTTATAAGGGGGTTAGAATTTTTGTTATAACTCTGGATTCGTCTGAAAGAGGAAAGTCACATACACCTAGGATGCCTAGGGTTAGTAATTTTAATTTTGGGGTGAACTATCCCTTTAAAGACACGCCCACAATAGAGAAATATTATTAATATTCATGTCAGTGCCAGCAAATTTTAGGAACTAAATATATTTGCTATGTTATTTTAGCATCGCATTGTTTAGAAAGCGACCACAACGGTAAAAGTGCGACAGAATAGACAGAATATGTTCCCCTTTGGCTTTGTTGCTACCTCATAAATATTAATGACATACGTAACTTATTGGACGGGCCAGGAAGGACGTACCAGCTCTGGGACGTACGTGATTGTGTTATAAATATTCATGAGGTAAACCTTTGCCATAGTAGGATTCGTATAACACACCGCCAGCAAACGCACACGCAGTGCAGTATGGGAATGAAAATGGAAGGTTGGAGACCAAATACTTGTGTCTTTTTGAGGAACTTTGAGCTTTCATAGTCGCGCTGAGGAAAATAACACAATGCAGAGAGTGGTTTTATTTAGCAGCGCTTTCAGAGCGATAGGCGGACTTCACGCGCGCTACTTTCGCTGCTCGAGGCATGAGAGTGCGTGCAGGACTCAGCTTAGAAAACACTCCCAAGATCAAACTAGCAATAATACAGCCCAGTTTAGCTGTTACAGCTTACCGCACAGGACTCTCATCAATGTGTCTGGACAAGACACGAGCTCATTTCTTCAAGGAATAATAACCAATGACATGGCTCTTCTGGAAGAGGATGCAGTGTGTGCGATGTATGCTCACGTTCTCAATGTTCAAGGCAGGACACTGTACGACATCATCCTTTACAGGTAATATATACTTTTTTATATCACTTTTGGTTTGCATTGTAAAGTAGACAGGGAATGTCGTATTAATGTGTTTTTAGAGGTGCTGAAGTTTAAGGTTAGTAAGATGTGGGCGTGACCTCCTCATTATCTCACTGTCCCACCCATAGGTCCCACCCTTGACTACTAACTTGCTCATATCAAGTTGTTCTTCTGCTCTGTTCTTTGTATGTCAGTAAAGCCAACATGGTTTAGCAGTTCATAAACATCACAAGAAGCTGATATGTAAAGCAGGTTACAGATGAGATTAATAAAAGCACATGCCATCAATTAATAATTCACCCAAAAATACTCATTCTCAGGGCAGTAGCCAAGATGTGGATGAGCTTGTTTCTTCATGGGAGCAGAGTTGGAGAAATTTAGCATTACTCAGCAAGGTTTACTAATGGATCCTCTGCAGTGCATGAGTGCCTTCATCATGAGAGCCCAAACTGTTGATGATAACCTCATAATAATAAACGCCAAGTCTTCATTCATCGTTAAACTTCAGGAGATACATTTTTGCACAGATTAATTTATTTTGAAAAAGCATAATTTTTTGACCAATCTACTTTAGGGCTGCATGGTAATGGATGAACTGACAATCACGATTAGTAAGGATTAATATTCTCGATAAGAATTATTGCAATTTCACATATGTACAAATCAGAAAAACGTCAACGTGGTTTAAATTCCTTTATCTAGTTTCCTGATTTATCATGTTTAGTCGATCATATAATGAAAACTCTCTACATCGAAAACAATGCAAACCAGAAACTTCTTACAAAAGGTGGAAGCATCTAATATCAAGTCGAACCAAGTTATTTTAACGTTTTTTATTAAAACAACAACAACGACTTAGTGACACAAAAGTTGCGCGAGTAATTTTTTAAGTAGCTGAGCAAACAGCTGAGATCCATATTTAGATTCATTAGTGTTCATTACTGAGAAGTTTTATTGCAGAAATAGGTGATGAAAAAACGAGGTAATGTTTCCGAATGACAGAATGTTTCGTGGAAACAAGAAATGTAAAAAGTGCTAGTCAAGTTCACAAACAACACAGCATTACATTTTTTTAGAGAGAATCTAAACATACAGTATACAAAGTATTTTGCGTGTGCGTATTATGTATTTTCTTTGTTATTCAGTTTAAAAGGAAACCCAGACGGACTCAATGGTGTACTTCTGGAGTGTGACAGCACTGTACAGGACTCCATTATGCAGCTTCTGAAAGTTTACAAGATACGTCGCAAAGTAAAGTTCAGCTTGTGTCCCAGTCTCTCGCTATGGGCTCTGTTACCCCAAAATAAAGCTGCAGTACTGGGGCAGTCAAAGCCTGATGTGACTGCAGCAGATAAAGCGTTAGTACTGGAGCAAGACCCAAGAACTGAACTCATGGGCTGGAGAATGATCACTAGCTGTCAGAACAACCCACAGGAGATGGTCTCCGCCTGTCGAGAGGGAGACACTGAAGAATACCACAAACATCGCTATCAAATTGGTATTAAACGACTTGTATTATTAGCATTTTAGTTCTCTGTCTTAGGAAAGTTGACAAGACATGTTAAGCTGTTCTTCACTGTAACTTAATCTGAAACTTTAAAACATAATTTAGCACATTGCCAGAATATGTAAAAAAATAAATAAATAAAAAGATCAGTAGGAAATTTTAGTGTCTAAAATATAGACGCTCCCTAATACATACACTACCAGTGAGAGGTTTGGACACAGTCATCATCAATATTGTTGGGTAATAGTAGCATTTTGTCCTTTTAAATGTACTAAAATAGTATTGAAGAGTCAGCACATCCTTTGTGATCTGATGGTAACCCTGTAATTGAACACATTTCTACAGGACTGCCTGAAGGAGTGAAAGACCTTCCGCCAGGCGAGGCCCTTCCTCTGGAGTCTAATCTCGTCTACATGCAGGGAATTAACTTCAGCAAGGGATGCTACATCGGACAGGAGCTGACTGCCAGGACTCACCACACTGGTGTGATACGAAAGCGCCTGATGCCCGTTACCATGTCTGCTCCGGCTGAGACTCTGAACCAAGGAGCCGCTCTGGAGACTGAGGGGGGGAAACCAGCTGGGAAACACAGAGCAGGAATCGGCATGCTGGGACTGAGCCTCGTACGCTTGGCTCATGCCAAAGAGCCACTCAGACTGAAATCCTCCGACGGCGCAGAAGTGACTTTACAAGCTACCGTACCTGACTGGTGGCCAAAAAACAGTAAAGAATAATGAACACTAGAAAGGTCAAAGAATGAACTGTGATGCAGATATTTATTCAGTTCGTTTAAGAAATGAACTTTAACTTTCACACAGAAATCTGATGACAATGTTTTAGTTGACACTTTAAAATAAAATGTTTAAAAAACGTTGTATTGTTGTTGTTAATTAAAATGGTATTTTAAATACTCTTACCTTGGTTTTGTTTAAAATAAATGGGTGCTATCCAATAATTATGTGTGACCCTGGAGCACAAAACCATAAGTTGCACAGGAATATTTGTATGGGTCAATGCCAAACATCATTAGGATATGAAGTAATGATCATGTTCCATGTAGATATTTTGTAAGGCTTCTGCTATAAACATATCAAAACTTAATTTTTGATGAGTAATTTGCATAGCTAAGAACTTAATTTGGACAATATTTCGATTCTTTGCACCCTCAGAACCATACATCAATGAAAAGCTTATTTATTCTGATGATATGTAAATGTGGCAAATATGAAATCTAACTAAAATCTAACCTAAAAAAAACCTTTATGCCTGGTTTTGTGGTCACATTTAATTTGCATAAAGCAAACACATTACTGAAACTTCAAACACCAATAAGAAATCTACTCAAATTTTGTTTTATCCTCTTCGATGTAGAACTGGAAGGAGCATGCAAACATCTCAAGTCTGTGTGCTCATACCCTAATATTTATCATCCGTGTTGGGGGTAATATATTACAAGCAATGTGAGTTACATAATCAGATTGGTTCAAGTAACTAGTAGTTGCATTACTTGCAACAGTGTTACTGTACTTGTTCAAATAAGCAACACAAGCTGCCATGTTGAGAGAAAATGCAGAATCACTTCCCTTAGCCGGAGACTTCATTCATTTCCATTTGATGTGAAAGGGCACAGTTACAGTTGCCAAAAATAGTACATTATAGGAAGTTTTATGAAGTAACGCAACATTTTAGTGGCAACTCCAACTATGTTTGCCATAATAAAAATATAATGATGGCAATTAAACAAGTAATAACACAAATATGTTGTTAAAAGAATTTATGAACATTTGCCATAGCTGATCTTCCACATACAGTATTGTGTTCATACAATGGTTCGAACAGCCTCTCTGATCTCCTGAAGCAGCTCCTCAGGTTTGAAGCTCAGAGTTGAAAGGTCTAGTCTCTTGAAGTCTTCATTGCTAAGCATGCTCTCAAATATATGCAATACTCTCTGAAGGTCAAAGGCCGCATGCTGAGGGCCTAAAGCACACAGACTTTCAGCAAGGTGTTCCTGGCAATTATCTGCATTTCTGGGACATGAATTTAAAAAGGACATCCGATTATTTGCAATAGTCTTAAGGAAAGAGGCAAACTCTCCATAATCGATTCCTGTACATGATTTCATGATCACCTGAAAAAAAAAACATAATCAATGTATCACTAAAGGGACATTAAAATTACTTTACAGTAGTACCACAGCATCAGCAGCACATAAGGGGTTTTTATTAGTCGCATTATGGACCTGAAAAGGTGATGATGAAAAATAAGAGTTACCTGACAATGCTGATGCCAGGTATCCATAGTATCACGCCATTCCTCGATTTCTCTCTGGACAGAAGAAAGCTCTTCTTGCAGAAACTGCCACATGATATCCAGATTACAGCCATTCAGCCAGTTATGATTGATGGAAATAGTATCCTCCTATTATTTAAAGATGCATTATTGAAACAACATGAAGTGCACTAAACATTACATTACCAAGGCATTTAGTAAATAATAAAAAAGTTTCAAATAAGAATAAATTTTTTTTTCAAATAACATAAATCAAAAAGGATTAACTGCATGTCATGTGACCAATAACCAATGTTACAGAACCATAAACATGCAAATGTGATATCTAAAATATTTATTAAACTGTATACTGCAAGTTATTACAAGTTCACCTTGTAATCGGGAAGTTTATATTTCTCACATATTTGATATTTTTTGTGTATTTGGGCAAATTGGAGCAAAACTCTGCAGGACATTGTTCCTCCAGGAAACACACGTGGACACCATTAAGCAACTATTACTCACCAAATTGTAAACTTGATGATGCCAACCACTAGGTACAAATATGATCTCCCCAGCTTCTTGAATGATCTCTAAAGGCTGACAGGCCTCTTCAAACTGTGGATACAGACCCTTGTCTTGAAGTACGGGTGCTGTGACGTCATAGGCCAAGTTGCCGTGACAGTCCCGCAAAAACTCCTCTTGGCCGGGAGGGTACAGGAGCCACTTCTTACGTCCACAGATGTTAGCAGACCAACTGTACGAGCGAAACACGTCTGCATGGAAAGGCGTCCTAGAGGCATGACATTCAAAGAGATGACAAGATGTCCTTAAACATTTTTTAAAAAAGTGCTATCATTTCTGTATTATGTGTTATTTTTGATGTAGTGAGGGCACATTAGAAAGATGCAATTTCCAATGAAATCTGGCCCTTTGTGCAACTTACATGCCATTGCATTTCAGATTTTCTTCAAAACACACAAATGAAATTATTTATAGAACAAAAAAACAGACTTCACATTTGGATCCAGACTTTTACACGCTTAGAACTGCATACGATAAATAAATGAAACTCTACCATGACCCCTTCGGCCCCATGTAGACAAACCGATAATCATCCACTTCAATTGTGTCCCAATATTCATTCAGCCAATCAGAGGAGAAGTAAATTGGGGTCTTGTAAGTATTATGTTCAGGAAAGTTCCTACAATGAACATAAACATATTCAACATTATGACAGTGAAATAATCTATCTTTTCTTTATTTAACTATCGTGTTTCCAAACTAATATTGTGCATCCCATTCAAAGCTGTTGCACTACATGCTTTAGAAGAGCTGTACCTTTGCATATGCCAGTCCTTTAAGTAAAGGCATCCTTTGGGTGAAGAATGACCATTCTGTATGTACTCTCTCCAGTACTGGATAAACTCCTTAAACGGTATGATCTGCTTCGGGTTGGAGTTGTATTCTTTTGCACTGCAGTTTGCAACAGGAACAGGAGTCTCATCTGCATAAGAAAATGAGGCCATTTGTGGATATAACATATTGAGATAACAAATCTATTATTTTTATCACTTTCGTACTTTTTTTTTTGCAGCTGTTCAATTGGTATTCAACAATACACAGCAATTATCACGAACTTATAATAGATGACACGTTGATGCAAGAATAATAATATAATTAAAAATGCATTCTTGGCTCACCAAATTCTTGCAGAAGTCTTTGTAAGTTTGGTTTTCCTTCAGCCGTGACCCATTTTTTTCTGCAGTTCCAGTCTTCTGTGAATTTCTTGGAAAACATGCAGGGTTGGTTCGAGATCAAGTACTTCTTGAAGAATTTGGAGTAGGGTATTTGTCTCTCTATGTACTCAATGAAATGAGAGGAGCAGTGCTGATGGATCTGCCTGGGCATTTTGACCAAACTGCAGCAGTTATGAAAGGTTTCTCTATCCATGACATGTCAGAATGGAGCTCAGCCTAATTTAGGGTAACTCAGTCACTAACACAAGTTTCCACATGATATTCCATGTTTTTATGCCATGTTAAAAACAAAACTCAATACTGCTGACTTGATAGCAGCAGAACACATGCTTCTCTCGTGACAGCTTTGCGTGGTTATTTTAAGCTTTAGAAGCGCGACTAATGTATCGAATGTTTAACGTCACGCTTACGTATATTTAAATTATCGATGCGAGGCGAATATCTTTTTCTATATGCTTATAAATCGAAAATATTTGGGTTTTTCTGCGCCGGGCTTGGAACATGTCTACCTGGTTTCCCACCGGAAAAGAAACGTGTGCACACCAACCCAAGCATTTGGTTATTTTCGTGCGTAAAAAATAGCTGTATATTACAACATGCAATATCATTAAAATTGCTTGTAAATAAATCTAAGTCGAGGCCCCTAATTAGCCATCGCCACATTATATGTGCCTGACGTTGAGCGGAACCTTTAATATAGTTTTTTTGCACATCGGAGTGTAAACATGAGCGCACTAAAACAAGCACCTCCGAGTCCAGTCTTTGGTTCGGCTGTATTTACATCGCTAAGACGCGACAAGGAAACAGACTTTGTTGTTTTTTACGTTTCTTATTTAGGGCGTTGCAGTAAACGTTAACGGGAAACACTGAGGCGGTAAATGTCCCGCAACCGACTACGATGCGTAGAGATGTTATTGTTTTAATGCGTAAAATACGTCACACCCTGCTGCTGTAGCTGTCACTTGAAAGTCAACATCATCCTAAAAGGTATGACATAAATTATCTTCATGTTGTTTTTTGTATATCACATAATGCCAACCACACCAGTATCTACTGTTATTGCGCATACAGAACCACATGAAAAATAAACATGTAAACAAATGTGATTTAATAAAGAACTTTTTTTGTTGATTCCATAAGATTCATGAATTGCATGTTCTTCAATAAAAACAAAGAAAAATAGGTGTTTTAATACGTCTTCATTGTGTGTGTGTCTGTGTTTTAATAATTTAAAAGATTAATATGAACATAACAATATAATTTTTTGTGTTGCTCTTTGAAAAATTGTACAGGGCTGTGTTTACTAAAAGCATTGTAAACCTAAGATTGTATAAATATTATAACCAATGCAGTTTCTCAACATGTTGCTGAGAGAGTAGTAAGTATGCCTTTAATGTAAATAAAAGTGACTGACGATGGCTGCTTACTAATTTTCTATATGCACTTGGCAGGTGAGCTCCCTAAGTCAGGGCAGCTGTGCCAAATCATCAGAAAAAGATGAGCCAGGAGGGATCCATCCATACCTGGCCCGGCTCTTATTACATCAACAGTGAGAAACGCTGGGCCAGTGGCATCCTCTCCTTAACTCGCACCACCCTACGCTTCAAATCTGAGCAGAATCAGGAGAATCTGATTAGCCTGAGGCTCTCGCGCATCATGGAGATCAAGATGGAGTCGTCCAGCTTCATTTTTAGTGCTCTTACGGTGTTGGAGCAGGGAAACATCAAGCACTGGTTTGGGTCTCTCAAGCCTTGCCGTACTGCCGTCTACCACGTGCTAGAGCACTTCTGGAGGGAAAGGCTGCTGTCCCCCACAGAGCCCCGCGGAGCTGAAGCTCCTCTCAGCAAGGGCCAGGAGCTGATCAGCCTGATTTCTGGAGCCCAGCGGAGGCTGGAGGATACTGGAAAAGTCCTGGACCACCAGGGAGAGCAGTTCGACAACATGATTCAGGGCCTGGACAAGATCGAGTCAGACCTGAGCGTGGCAGATAAGTAGGTTTTGCTCCGATTCAGAAACTGTGATACATAACTTGTACTAGAGACATGAATGATAATTCAAACTTTAATGAGATCTTTCATGACCTATTTGTGCTTCTAATAACTAATTTTAATGTTAAAGGGATAGTTTATCCAAAAATATATACTTTCCAAAGCTGTAAGAACTTTTTTCATCTTCTGAACGCATCTGAAGATATTTTAGAGAGCTCTCTGACCTACACAGACAGCAAGGATCCTTACACAGCCAAGGCTCAGAAATGTAGCAAGGAGATTGTTAAAATAATCCATAATCCAGCTCTCGAAATGCACCACAAAGATCTTAAATTGTGTTCTGAAGATGAAACCTTACAGTTTTGGAGGGTGAGTAAAATTAAAAGTGTGTTAATTGAAGTCAAGAACATCCAGTCTCATCATACCCCACAGTCATGTGTTGTTTATACTTCATAATGATTTAATTACATATTGCCATGTGTTTTCTTTTGTGCAGACTTCTCTCTGAACTTGAGTGTCCTTCTTGGTGGCCTTTTGGCAAAATGCCATGGAAGAGCCACCAGGAGGCCAAATCTGAGGCAGCGTCCAAAGCGGCCTGTGCTAAAGGATCGGCCAAGGGCCAAAGAGTCATAACCAGCATTCCGGCTATTGTCTCCCGTGTTGGAAGCTCTGGAACCATGAAACCAGGTAGCCTGATAGTGTTGGTCTCCTCTCTGGAGGTTCGAGATGCAAACGGACAGCTCCTCCATTGCTTTGAGAAGGAAGAGGTGGATGATATCTATGTGGAGAGCCCCTACGAGATCAGCATTCGGCAGCGCTTCATCGGAAAACCTGACATCTGTTTCCGAATTCTCTCTGCTAGGATGACTGAAGCTTTATCTGTACTGGAAATGCAGTATAAGAAGAAGGTTGAGATCACGCGTGACTATGCGGCATTTCAGGCAACTTTGGCAACCACACCAGGAAGCCCAGAAGGTGGAGGAAACATTTGGAGTGCAGGTACACTTATTTCATGGCAGCTTTATATCTATAACAGCTCTCTGAAAAGTCCCCAGGCACACCAGAATGTTTACTTGTACATCATCAAGAATACAAATAAATGCTTCATTTGCAGCTTACCAGAAAATCTTTGATTCTTTGCACTTTGTGTTCTTTTTTTTGTTGCTGCCATTTGCAAGAAATTAGTAGCTCGTTCTCTCTCAACGCATCCAAACACACTCCCAAAGCTTTGCATAGTATACTCAGCATGAAAATATGACTAAAATTATGAATCGATTATGTATCGAAATGCACAAGCATTTTATATTGGGTTTTATTCTAAAAAATACCCTTTTTTTGTGGCTTTTTTGTGTAATACTTTATTTTGATAGACATTCTACTAACAGTCAGTAACTATGTAACTACATGTCAACTAGCAGTCATTAGAGTATTAGTAGACGTCTGATTAATGTCTCCTAACACTTAATGTTGATGGGTCAACAACATGCTACATATGGACTATCAGAAAATTTACAAGCATATGTCATATGAAGCATTTGATAGTTGTACCATATTTGTAACAAGGTGAGTTCTTAGGGCCTTAAATTTTAATGGCTACCATATAGGACAAAGTTAAGAGTTTAAATCCCAACAAATGCCTGTTAATGCCAATCCAAATTCTTCTTTAAATGAGGTAATGTAGCACATCTAGCTTATGATTTGTGTGATCATATTGTGTACCAAAAGTGCTTTGGTCGAAAGGGATCAAATATTCAGCAAGCCAGGTTTTATCAGTTGTTTGTCTGCATTATATTTATTCTTGTTCTTCAGACATTCCCCTTAAATGCAATAAATATCAGCTGTTTGACCCACAGAGGCCTCATACACATTTCAGCTAAATTCAGTTGTTGATTCACCTTTTAGCGCTTTACACACAGTCCAGCTGTTTACAGGAGTGATAACTGCATTCCACCATCACATTTACACAGGTTATGCATTTACAAAACACTTCACAGTCTGCATGTGACATGGTCAAACTGAAAATAAATAAATAAATCAGCAATTTGGACATGGAGCCACATTTAAAAAATAAAACTGCAAAAAAAGTTTCTTAAAACCCAAGACAAATTTATATTAAGAGATGTTCAATAGTTGAGTAAAAAAAAAAATTCTATCAATTTATCAATGACATTTTAATATTGTGATTTTTAGAATGGATAGATGTAAGCCTTTAAGTATTTCTACCACATGGTGGCAGTCATGCTCCAAGATCTAATACAGGTCATTTAAAAGAGATAGATCCCAATGTACACTACTTCTTGGTTAATTTTTTACCAGCATTTTATTATGATCTTAACATCAAATCTCAAGGAAATGTGACTTGGCTCTGTGTCTTCAGGTCATGGGCAGGACACGGAGATGCCGTTGGAGGTGCCTGCTGGTGAACTGACACAACTGCAGCTTCAGGTGCTTCAGCCCACTGTAACTGAGGCAGAGGCACAGGAACTAAAACAGGTTGGAATCAGTTTAGTTTTAACTTTACACAAAAAGCACACGTTATTATCAACATAGACAAATATTTTAGAAGCATGTGGCCTCATGGGGGCAGAAATGTTAAGACACATAATCACTTAAATGCTTATCTTGGTAATTCTTTTTTGTTGAAAACTTTTGTTCATTTAACAAATTACTTCCAATCAATCTCATCGGATGCTCATTTTCCACAAGTTTATATATTTCTTTAGGGCAGGGGTGTCAAACTGCCCTGCTTCAACACACACACCATGTAGCTTTCAAATAAGCCTGGGGCCTGTTCCATGAAACAAGTTTACCAAATAAGCCAGAAAAGTCTATAACATACTTTTTTCTCAATGGTACTGTAAAATAACACACTCTTTACCTTGCCAAAAACAGCTCTGTTCACAGCAACCTGAATTGGTGCATGTCCCTTTAAATGCTAATGAGCCCGCTCCGTTCTCCGAGATGAATGGCAATGATTCAAGCAAAACTCTCTTCATTTTTACTTCTTAAAACAAGGCAATTATTTTTTTTACTTTTAGATATTTTGGCTGGAAACAAGACAAAAAATTTAAGTGAGAAAAACATTTTGTTTGCAGTGCATTTATGTTCAAACACCATGTAAAAGTGAATTTTGCACAACTTTAAGCATTTTTAAGTAGTCTTGATCACTGTAACTTGTGTTTAGCTGCATCCACACCTTAATCTTAATATTCAGTTGAAAAGTTTCAAAAGTTCAAAAAGTTTCAAAAGTTCAAAAGTTTACACCCCTGGCTCTCACTGTTGTGTGTTTCCCTGTGCGCTTATGAAGAATTTCATAATCAAATACCCAGTTATATATCCTGGAAAAGCAAAGAATGTGTAGGGCGTGGAAAGATTTTTGGAGGAACAAGGGACAACTATCACAGTCGTTGATCATCCAGGTATGGACGATTAGAATCAGACACTTCACAATTAATTTGTTCGTAAACTTTTAAACTGGAAATCAACAACCTGCCAAATCTAAGGTATAATTTATGTTGGTAGTAGTAACAGGTTGGGGGCAATATACATTTAACAGGCTAAGGGCTATGTTCAAATCAGAATTAAAAAAAAATGGACACAAAAACTGAGTGAACATACTTGAACTACAGTGTGACGTGTGTGTGGCTTGGGTTTTTTATGAGACAGGAGTGGGCAGCTGACTCTAGGCATTTCCCAAACTCACAAAGATATAAGGCTTCAGTACTATCATCATCAGACAGCCAAAGTGCCAGCTGTAAAACCCTCTCAGTGCTCAGCCGAGGTGCTGCATGGTACGCAGCAACCAGACATAAACACTGACGCAAAAACAGTTGAGCGATTTTCATTGAGTGCATTATAATGGGGATGTGCGGAATGGTGCTCATCGTGTTGAACCATTTCAAAACACAATATTATTGCTATGACCAGAGATAATTGATGGTTGGTCAACCATCACAGATATCACTTTTCAGGATGGTTTTGGGGTTGAGAAACACTAAAAACAAGCATGTTAAAATGCCATGAGGAGATGGAAAATAAGTTTTAAAGGAATGAGGCAGGGCAGCTAGACTGTAATACATAGACTTAGCACAAACTGTTTATAAAAAAAACTGTTACCTGCTTACAATAGGAAGGAAGACATACAAATAGTGCTCAGTCTCACAGTGCCCATAACAAGAGACGCTTTAAATTTTTATTGTAATTATTATTATTATGCACAAGGCTGTTTTTAGTTATTTGGTGCAAGGAACAGAATATAATACTTTATAGTCAAACACCAAAATTATTGACATTATGAGCAGAAACATTGATTCAGAATCACTGTAAGAGAATATTTGTGTGGCACCATTATTAGGATTTATGCAAAATGCTGTATGAACATAAAAAATCTAGATTCATTAAAGGTTTTTTTTTTTTGCTGACCTGGCAGTGGTCCAGAAGACATTCATTGACACGCTCACAAAGAGGAGGAAATTAATAAAAGAGTGCTGTTTTAATGCATATTTAATGCAAAGTTGACTGAAAGGAAGAAATTAGGTAGAAACATTGCAGGAGCAACAGTTATGACCACAAGCTTGAGTATACTGCCAAGCGAAGCCGATTCAGACACTTGGGAGAGCTTCACAAGTACTGAACTGAAGCTGCATCAAGAGTTACCCACTCAGACGTCTTCAGGAAACAGACTCAGCATCAGAAGCATCTTAACTGGGCTAAATACAAAGGGAATTGGACTGTTGCTCCAAATTCTTCTTTTCAGATAAAAGAAAACTCTTGGAAATCAAGGTCTGGAGGAAGACTGGAGAGACACAGAATCCAAGCTGCTTGAAGTCCAGTGTGAAGTTTCTGAAGCCAGAGATGATTTGGGCTGCCGTGACGTCTGCTGGTGTTGGTCCATTGTGTTTTATCAAGTCCAAAGTCAATGCAATCGTCTGTCAGGAGATTTTGGAGCACTTTCTGCTTCCATCTGCTGATAAGTTTTATGGAGATGCTGATTTTCTTTTCCAACAGGACTTTAGCACCTGCCCACACCGCCAAAACCACTTCCAAGTCCTTGGCTGACCATGATATTACTGTGCTTGATTGACCAGCCAACATGGATATTTTCAAGAGAAAAATGAGAAACAGTCAGTTCAACAAACCAGATGAGCTGAAGGCTCAGTAGTGTCTCGATGCTGGAGTTCATGCTGAAGGAGCCCCGACCAAGTATTGAGTGCAGAAATTACTTAAAGAACTAGAACTGTTCTGTTTCTTTTCTTGTTCTTCTAATTATTCTAATTTGACTTTTTCCAGGACATTCTAGTGGTATTAGATTTAAAGATATGCAGCATTTTGTCAAAAAAAAGTTAAAAGGTCAACCCCCATGTCTATGTTATATCTCTATTTTGAACTCCAACCCCTTATATTCATTATCCACTTAATTATTGTGTGCTGTGTTTGTGTAGATGCTCCAGCAGCTGAAGAATCTAGCCCTGGAGGCTGAGACCGAGCTGGAGCGTCAAGACGAGGCTCTGGATGAATTGAGCTGTTCCACTGACCATGCCACCATGAACATTAACAGACACACTCGCCGCATGAGGAAACTACTGTGAACTCAGATTAATGGTAAGATATGCACAAGTACACACAGGAGTGCGTTTCTCAATAGAGCACTCTTTATACTTGAACGATTCATTTGATCTTTATGAGTTAGGTTTGGCTATTTAGAAAGCCGTAGAGCTGAAAGAACAAAAGTGGTTGGGGACGGATGTCTGATCATGTGAACATACAATAGCAATAGCATTCTCATAAAAGTTTAGTGTCAAATATGGTAGATTTGAATGCTTGTGTATTTGGGGATTTTTGAATAGCACATGTATTTGTAAATAACTCTAATGTTATGCAACTGCATCTGTAGAGTCAAATAAGCTTCATCAGAGCTATATGTTAGGCCTTATCGTATGTATAATAGATGCCTTTTATTGGTAATTGGCACTGTTAACAAGAACTACAGAAAACGGCTTGTTTAGTGTTTACTTGAATAAACAAGAAGCCGCCAAAAATCATTTAACCAAAAATTAAGCAACAATTTATACACACTGACAAAAAAATTGAGAAATATCAACAACATTAATGTTCACAAATTTATTTTAGTGGCGTACGATTTTGGGACTTCACCTATCTATACACACACATACACACACTGGGTTCAGAATGCAAACGGATACCACTTCAACAAAAAATTAGAAGTTCAATAAAATAAAAGTCCCTCATCGTTCACTCCTTGTTGTCCGGTTCAGTCTGTGTGTATTTATGCCCCTGTGTTTTCATAGTTCGTTGTCTTGTCTTATTCTTCCATGTTTAAGGATGCTTGGTTCTGGGAATCCTCTCTCTGTCATATTGTGTGTGTTGCTCAGTGTTACAAAATACCAGATCAATTAAAAAGTGATTTAGTAGATTAACTGGTTGGGTTGTAGAAAGGTAATTGTGCTATAGAGGAATCATTCAGTGCTCTTGTCTGTAATATAGACTGTGTGCTTACTAGGTTTCTGTGTCTGGGAGCTCTCAGATTTCATCAAACATATCTTAATTTTATCTTTATATTTGTGTTCAGAAGATGAACAAAGGTCTTACGGGTTTGAAATGACCTGAGGGTGTGTAATTAATAACAAAATGTTTTTTTTTTGGGTGAATAAAAAAAATAAGCTGGTCAAGTCATGTCTGAGAGGTAAATGTGACTTCACGTTAGAAGAATATATTGACCTTTCTTTAAACCTCTTTAAAGAAGGCCCCAAGTCTGGTAGTCCCTCCACTGTCAGCTGTACTTCCTGTATAGACAGCCGCCATCTTGTGCGTTTGGGGGCGCACACATTGCTACAGCTCCTCTGAGGTGGCCGTGTTCACTATACAGCCTTCCTAAAGTTGTCTTTTGCTCGGTTACAGACACAGTCTGTTCCTGAACTGTGTTAACTCTGAGGTCTGCCCTTCCACTCTCTGTCCCTAAACTGTTCCCTGCCAGCTCTGCCTATCAGCTCTGTTATATGTCCATTTGTGCACTTGAACACTATTTGCTTTCTGTATGGTCATGGAGGCTGTCCTTGAACTCTTTGTCTGTATGATCCTTGTCTCAGCACCAGCAGGGCCCTAGATCCCCTACAGTCTTCCGGTCTGTTATGGTACCCTGTTGCACCTGCTCTGCTACGAAAGTCCTCGTCTCGGACGTAATGGTCTCTTGCTTTGTCATGGCTTCCCACTCTGCTAGCTTTGCCCTGGCTTCCTGCTCTCTGGGATGTGCAACAGTGATGGAGTACTTGGCTATGACAGCAATGAATCAAATCATGTAATCGATGTTTCAAAAATAATTAATAAAATAACCTGTTAGCTGACCACAGCATGCAGTCCAAAATATAGACATGATAAGAGAGAGAAGCCAGGCTTCTGAGTCTGCGTATCTGAATTACCTAAGATAGAGTGTGTTGGGATACTAACATGTATTAACATGCACTGAATATAAAAATTGTTTAGTTTCATGCTCAAATGCGATGCTAGATATTTATAGTTATGTGAGATGGTCATGGTACTTTCACATTTATTTTTTTTTATTATTGTGATGTTACATATTTTGTCATGTATTTTTAACACTCGGCATACTTCAATTAAACCTTTTCATATTTTGTATTGCTTTGATAATGTGCAGGCGATCTCAGGAATCAGTTAATGAAAAAATAGCACAAACATGCCATAAACGTTAATGCCATAAGCATTGTAATATGAACATTTGAACTCGGCATACCCACAGCATGCTGCCTGCAGGGCTGGGTGTGTTGACAGTTCATTCAAATTTAGATCATCGCTGAAGTGTTTTGTAAATGTAACATTTCATATTGCAAAATGATGCCAAAAAGGGTGCAACAGATCCCCCCAAAAATACAGCTTAAAGGTGGTTAAGTTAAATTAAAAAAGCTATGTATCATTTGTTATTAATATGTATATCTGATATCATATCACTCACCGCTGTTTTTCGCAGTGTGTGTTTATTGGATCAAGTTTGGGGATTTTTTTTGGCTATAGAGTTTTGATTGCTAGTTTTACTTTCATGATGTGACTGTTGAGCTTTATTGAGGATCACGACAAATGTCTTTATTCTTTCCTCAGGTCCACATAGATCTGCAACCAGTGTCATTTTGCATGGCTTAGCAACTTCACCCCACTGAAAGGAATCAATGAGTGAGCTACGGCGTAATTCAAACACTTTAATCAATTTACTGTTGTTGTGTAATTTGTGAAAATTTCACAAGATTCTGTACATTGTCAACAGTAATGCACTCTTTCAAATCCTCCTTTATTGTTGTTGTTTCATATGCGGTGATTTATTTAAAAATGACTTTGCTGATAAGTGTAAACTCATAATGTTTTATTTATTTACTGTATTTTGTTGGTGTGTGATCAGGGCAAGTGTAAAATAAATTCAGAGACTGTTTATGATGACTATTTGCTGTGACTCTTCTGTGAGGAGATTGTTGATAATTGCTTCACAGTACAAAAAACATACAACTAGCACCGTAAATATTTTTTCTGTAGCTTTCAGAAGACAATTATGTCATTATTCAACAATTTAGTTCGATGTTGATTCAGTGTAATTCATCAATTCTGAAACAAATTCAACTTACTGTAGCTATAAAGCAGACAATAAGAGTGCCATTATTTATCTTAACTGCATTTTGCATTGATTCATTTTAAATTCCAATAATGTACCAACAATGGACGTTTATTTATTTATTTATTTTTTGCACTTTTTCTTTTGGTGACAACATTAACAACCTTTCCGATCCTTGAAAACAACTATAACCCCTGTAATATGCATGCCAGGCCAGCAGTTGGCGATGTTAGTTTGTAAAGAAACCCTGCACACCTGCGCACTGAAAACATATACACATGCACATGATGTCACTGTTTTTACAAATTCATGTTTCTGTTGTCTACAAAATAATAACAATGTTATTTCAAGAACGTGCAGTTTAAAACTTTCAAAAAGCTGTGCCTTCAAGCCAACAAAATGCCATTGTGCAAATGGATGGCCAAATGATTGAAAATGGTGTCATGTAAATGTCCCTTTAGACTGACACACTTGTTGAGGAACCTTGTTATTACAGCATTCTTTTTGCACAAGAAGCTCAGCATCTGTTCACCACTCTGAAGTGCGACTGACAAAAGAGTTAAGAGACCATTTGTGTGCCAAAAAGCAAAGATTGTTTGACTTCTGGAGAAAGACCTGTAAAAATGACTGGAGTGGTGTCTAAGTATTCGCAGTATTTGGTTTGCGTTTTATTTAACAGGAACTGCACTTACAGTGTACTTACAGTATACCTACCACAGAAAGTACTGTAATATAAGGTAACTAAAAGGGGTAGGGTTAGGTTTAGTGGTTCAGGGTTAGTACAGTTTTTACCTACTCATTGTTATTACTATAATAAATACATAGTATGTACATAATTTAAATCTAATGTAACAGGACTGTAAAATAAAGTGCCTTTCACACACTTAACACAAGAGGATTGTACCTTATACAACAGACCTGTGACTCGGGGTCACATATTGCAATATTTCACTAGGTAAATAAACTAATATGTCTCATCTGCCTGAAATTTCCCTTCTCTCATTGGCTGTAGGTCATCATCAATGTAATTTCCAGCCAAAACACATTTCATAATCTTGGTACATCCAAAATCGTGTACTTAGTAGGTACTACATTTGAATTAGAACTTGCATTGTAATTGTTAAAAAAGTATATTCATTATATTATGAATAAATTTCGGATTTTTTTTTTACATTGGGCATATCTTAAAGGTCCCCTGAAGTTGCCTTGAAACCAAGGGGCAACCTCCCGGAAACCAACACAGAAGTGATTAAAACTGCAATTCATCGACTAGCCGCTGGAGGCTGGCTCCAAAAGGGAGTCAATCA
>JAUCMT010000047.1:2538594-2559975 GCA_032357475.1 Enteromius thamalakanensis
TGCTGTCTGTTAGCCGTCACGTTGCCGCCTACGTCCCGCCTCATTGCCCATTTTGGATCATCCGGGAGTGACGCGCGATGACGCGTTGCCAAGATGGCGGCCGTCGGCTCCGCCCACTTTTGCCTTCAAAAATGCTCTTCAGAAACCTACGATGACGTCACGGACACTACGTCCATTTTTTTTTACAGTCAATGCTTGAAACACGCAGTGTTATTCCATGTGGTTACGTAATTTCAATTGAAACAGGAAGACAGGGTGGGACACCGAGAAGCCACACCTCCTTTTAAAAGTAGCCGGTAGCGTTTGTTTGTATCTGCTCTGGCCAGAGCCATTAAGCTGCATTTGACAGCCACAGTCTAATAGATTTACCCCTAGATTGAATATGAAACTCTTACTTAGTCTCACTAGTGATCATAATCATGCTGAGGCTGTGTAGTTTTAAAAGTGTTCATTTGCCCCAATCAAAAGCATATTTACACTGCCGGAATCGGTCCCTATAGCCTGCATTGTGCGTTACGTGCCATTCACAGCACAGAAAATACTAACACTGTGAACAAATGACCGATCTTCAGAGACTAGGGGGTGGGCTCATCAGATTTTACACAGCATTTGATTGGTCGCAAAATTTGATGAGAAGCTGAAGTGTGAGGTGACTTCAGAAAAATCTTTGATTCGTTTTGGTGACTGAACCTCAAGTTTTGAACTCTTATATTTTCTGCGTAAATGCGAGTTTTGTTACTGTTTTGGAGCGTACTGCCTTATAGATAATCTTAAGACAAGCATATTGGTACTAACACCCAAAAAACTTTTCAGAGGGACTCTGTCACCTACCATTCCTTGCGTTGCTTCACTGCCATTCATTAATCCTCTCCTGTGGCCTCATGGGATAGTAAACTGTCCATCTAATGAGTACTTCACCCAAATAATTTGCATACTAGTTTTTGAATACTGTCAATTTAGATATAGTGCTCTTTGGGCATTATGTTTTACACATACTGTACTAAAGAGTAGCAAAGTATTCATTTTCGGACATGTTTAGCCTCCTAAATGTTCCTATGGGATTTGTAATGCATTCGAGTTTCTCTCAGATCGTCATTCACATGAACAATCACCGATTTGATCATTCGTCTATGATGTCCTCTGTTTGTTTGCATGTTTCACGTCTGTTGTGGAAAATCTAGGCACATGCATAAGCATTGAGCACAAGGATACTCGCTTGGCTGCTCTCCTCTCCATTGCGTGATAAACAGCAAGCTCTTTTGGGATTTTCTGTGTAAACTCTTAACACGTACCTTTCAGCTACTTGGATTGGGTAGCCTGAAGACATGGAGAGAATGAACACATACTGGTGTGGTTAGAAGCAGCCATGCAATGTGAGGAAGTGGCGGCGGTCTGGCTCAACCACAGTTGCTGTACTCGAGATCCGGCACTGCCTCGCAGCGGATGGTGCGGAGACGCTAGTGATTTTTACTGGCCTTGACTTACTGGTCTGTTTACATGATGGACTTGGGGTGGGCAACTCTGGAAAGATGGGTGTCTCTATTGATGGTAAATCAATCAGTTTCAGTCTCGGTTATGGGAGGTTGATGAGGGCATGGACTTTCTGATTCTGTAGAGCAGTTTTTTCTACATGATGATGAAGTTAAGTACTCCTGGTTATAAATTTGCGCTTTTTGAGTTGCTTTTTCTACATGAGTTACTTTGAACTCCAAATATACTTGTTATTAACAAGCTTGTCGAAACTAGTATTGGATATTACTGCCAACTAATTTTATTAATGGGATATTTTCTTTGAAGACAACCACAAGAGTTTCCATGCATGTATATGGCGTATGGTGTATAGGACTATAATTAGCACAGACATACAACAGACAGAAATGATACCTCAAATCATGAAGACTGTTGTGGAGAGCCATGCTCCAAACACATTCAGAATATCCTAGCATTGTGGAGGTGAGGTTATCTTCAGAAAATGTCAAAATCGAGAAAGGCCCACCTAAAAACTGATCTCCAAACTCTGAGACATTTATTTTTGTCTGTGGCTGTAACTCATGCAAATATACATACACAGCTTGCACATGAGAACTGCCCAATTAGAACATGTCTGAGTTTGGAACCTGACTCATGTGTTGGCTTGCTGCAGGTCTTTCTTCCTCTCACTCAAAGGTTTGAGTTACAGGAAATCGGCCTTGTTGTTTTATGTTGGACCTCAGTGAAGAAGAGAGCAAAAAATAAAAACTCTGGAAGGGTCCATTTGTACAGTGAATTCTGGAAAAGCGATAAGACATGTCCCTTTCTGTGAAGTTACCTGCTAAATCCCAAATTGGTTCAAATGACCTTTAACTTTCTATTTTTGCTCAGTGGCAGTCAAATTAAGTGTGTTGTTGTTGTTGGTGTTTTGCAATCAAATTAATGCACTGTATTTTAGTTTGATAAATATTTCAGCAGATTTTATGATACAAATGTATATTTGTGGAATAGTCGATTTATGACCTGTTGACCACTTGTTGAGAATAATTTTAACATTAACTCCAACCAGGAGAAGTTGCTAGTTTCCAGGCTGCTCCCCGTATTAATTACAGTCTAGTAGGATGTGTTCTCTAATGTGAACATTAACTAAAAGGCACCTGCCTCAAATTTCTAAATGAAAATTTCATGCATTTTTGGCAAGTCTTCTTTGGTTTTCTTTGGAGAATGTTCTGCAAACTACTATTTAAAAATATGTACATTTACAGACAATGCAGTTGAGATTAAATAAATATTTTATATCAAGTGAAAACTAATCTCATTTCAATTTGCATAGGCCAACAGAACAAGTGTTATTATTATTATTTATTTATTTATTTTTGGCATAACACAAGTGTTGTAATTAATAATAAAAATAATAATAGACTAAATAATACAAATAATAAAAACAAATTGCATTAATTATACATCGATTTCCTTGAATAAAAAGGAAACTGAGTAAGACTGTGTATAATGTGGATAATCCAAAATGATTTGCCAAAATTAGCAAATTGGTAAATACTGATTGTTAGTTTAATTTAATATTTTATTTATGAATTAGTTTATTTATTATTAGTCATTTGTTTTACACAAACATAAGTGGATCCTTTCTCATCAGAGAAACTAAATTTCATGTCAATGCAACCTTTAAAACGCCTTTATTTGCAAAGTTACTTTGGACATTTTTACATTTAAGAATATATTGCCCCAAACAGGCCTTCAGATGGGTTTTTGTCAGTTGTTTTATTGAGCAAAACCTGCCACTGACCTACAGTCCACTCCAATCAATTGTTTTATGTACAAATGCATCGGGCTCATGCTTGGATACTGCATCTCATCTCTCACCATGAACCACATTGTTGATAAAATTCAGTTTTATCATGTTTTGTTTTGTCATCATGAATTTGTCACACACATTGCTTACAGCTGCTGTTTGTTTACCCATGAAAATAATATTAAGAATTTTGTCCCTATATCAGTCACCAATAGGCATTAGCTTTCCTATGTAATTCATAACATGCCAATAAGAACCAAGGCATGTGACAAAGTCAGCAAAGACTGATTTAAGCTGATCAGACTACAGCATTTTAGTACTTTAGTGGGAAGTGATACCTTACAAAGATCCCAGCATGAATGAACTCTGAACTGCCTTAACACTGAAGGGCCATGCAGAGATGGATCCGATATCATCAGCCTCCTGCAAATATTATTGTTATTATTCCTTGGGTCATGAATAGGTTTTTTTTGTTGATTTAGAGATACTCTACACTAGCTCTGCTTCATTTTAGCTGATCTACACACTGTCCAAGACTAACAAACACTCCATCAGACCAGGCTTGAAGAGGCCGCTCGTCACTAATATTTTAAATCTGATACAGTAAACAGAAGATCAAAATTTGTTTAGTTAAAACAGTGTAGGAGCAAAGTATTCCTTACTGAAATATGACAAATAAGGAGCTTAATTCTCTTTATTATCACACCATGCTTCTAGCAATCCTCTAGTGCTCTCAAGGTGGCAACACTGACCTTAAATCATTTGTTTCTTTCAGTAAATTAAGAGCAAATACTTTGTAGGTCCAGCAGACTTCAACATGAGATGTCATAACCATTTATTTTTATACCGATGCGTTGATCTATCATACAATACGCACTGAATGTTTTCACAATGAAAACATATTTCCAACTTATTCATGGCTCTTGTGAAAGGCTCACCCATTCTCTGCGTGACTTATGATCCATTTCTGCCAGAACACCTCCTATGATCATTTACTGAGTACTAACAAAGCACCTTCCCAGAAATATATTTTAAAAGTGGAAGCAATCAATCTAGGAAAGTCCCAGTTGCCTCAAAATGCTTTCCCCTTAATATCCATCCATCTTAGAGAAGCCAAGTTTTTTATTAGCCGTAATTTAACACACAGTTTTATGAGTTCTTTGACTTCAGTTTATATGGAAAGTTACTTATAATTAGGTGCAATTACTTGAGTGTCATTTATGTTATGACATTTATGTTTCATGTTATGAAATTGTATTACAAATAAAAGGCAGGCAATACAGCAACACCCAACAACATTTAGAAGTGCAAGAACTGTTTTTGCTATTGCTAATGATAAGTGATATAAACAAACCCATATAAACAAATTTAAAGCGTTATGGAATTTCGAGTTTATTGTAAATAAAATGTACTTTGCTTTTTTTATTTTGTACAAAATAAAATTATACAAAATATTTGGAAATTTAAAATTGCTATAATATTATAGCCATATGTCAAAATGAGGTATGTTCCGAATTTGAAGTTGATAGTCTAAAACTCAGGCGCTATACCAAAACTAGCCACAGGGTGACACCCAAACCCAAAAATAATGAAATACTGTCACATTACTTTTATCACCAAATATGAAACCTTGACCGTTCCATTGATATGCATTTGTTAAGTTAAAAAAAGTTTGTTTTTTAAATAAAAATGTGATTTTGGATGACGCCCACTGGAGGAGGAGCCTGTTTTCACTGGATGAATTCTAAGTATTCAAATAATACATTATGGATATCTAATGATATCTAATACTTTATAAATTATATGATGAGAAAAAGGCAGTTAAAAAGTGCCAAAGCTGCTTTACTTCTACTACTGCATCATGCTAAAATGTGCTATTGCTCACTAACAGTTTGTGAACTGATTAGTACTGTCACATATAACCCTATATGTATATGAAAAAATACATTGTGGAGTAAAGAGAAACTGCCAACATGCTTACAGACTAGACAGCGCAGATGACTATAGATATAAATCTCAGCTTTCAAATGTTGTAATTTCAAGCAATATTCAAAGCAATAAATACTGTTTCGTGTCTTCTTAATGTGTTGAGATGGATCGCTGTAGTGCCTCAGTCCATGCGGCATGTCAACTGATTATCTCTTGCTCTTTAGCAATTGTAGTATGAAGAAAACAACTTTAAAGTCTGGTAGTGTTACGTTCAGTTTTTCTTTGTCACTATTTACAGAGTGGGTAAGTGTATGATGTTTAGTGTTTTAAAAATCTGTTGTGAAATCGTGTAGTGTAGTCCAGCCTTAAAGGTGCAGTGTGTAATATTTAGGAGAATTTATTGGCAGAATTGCAATAGAACATACAAAACTGAAATGTTTTCATAGGTGTGTAAAGACCTTACATAATTAGCAGTCATGATTTTATAACCTTAGAACGAGCAATTTATATCTACATACACCTCGGGTCCCATTGCATCCAAGTCACCATTTAGTGCCGTCATATTTCTATAGTAGCCCTAAACTGACAAACTTCAACAGAGCACGTTTCGTCAAAGCCACGCCGTAGTTGCCTGTTTGCTGCTGTACCGGTAAGTTAGTCCAACATTAGCAATCATAGCGAAAACTGGTGGTTTGATAGCTTTAGTTGCTTACTTGTTCATAGGTCTGTTGTTTAATTATAACTTGCTGCTAGAAGTCTTTTGGTTCCTACTTTTTTGTGTGTTGCAATTTCTTTGTTGTGTATATGGGCATAACCGCAGAGACAAGAATCGTTTTGTTCCTAGTCAGTGTTGAAATATACTGATTTCAAACAGTATGCACCATCGCATTTCACTTTTCACCATGATGTTTCTATTTCTACATTGCAGTGTTTTTATAATGCTGCTAAAGGTATGTTTTGCCGTCATGCAGAATTCAAATATCTAGTGAGTGTCGTAAAGATTAATGCTCTATCATGTTGGAAATATCCCCTACACCAAACCCAAACCTAACCGTACCCGAGAGTGATAGGATAGCATCTTGCAGTTCATAGAGATTTGTGGGATGCACATCCAGGGCACGAAGCTCCCGTTTAACCACATCCCAAAGATGCTCTATCGGGTTGAGATCTGGTGACTGTGGGGGCCATTTTAGTAGAGTGAACTCATTGTCATGTTCAAGAAACCAATGTGAAATGATTCGAGCTTTGTGACATGGTGCATTATCCTGCTGGAAGTAGCCATGAGAGAATGGGTACATGGTGGTCATAAAGGGATGGAATGGTCAGAAACAATGTTCAGGTAGTCCGTGGCATTTAAACAATGCCCAATTGGCACTAAAGGCCTAAAGTGTGCCAAGAAAACATCCCCCACACCGTTACACCACGACCACCAGCCTGCACAGTGGTAACAAGGCATGATGGATCCATGTTTCATTTGGTTTACGCCAAATTCTGACTCTACCATTTGAATGTCTCAAAAGAAATCAAGACTCATCAGACCAGGCAACATTTTTCCAGTCTTCAACTGTCCAATTTTGGTAAGCTTGTGCAAATTGTAGCCTCTTTTTCCTATTGAGTGGTACCCCGTGGGGTCTTCTGTGGTTGTAGCCCATCCGCCTCAAGGTTGTGCGTGTTGTGGCTCCACAAATGCTTTTCTACATGCCACGGTTTTAACAAGTGGATATTTCAGTCAAAGTTGCTCTTTTTTCAGCTTGCATCAGTCGGCCCATTCTCCTCTGACCTCTAGTATCATCAACAAGGCATTTCCGCCCACAGGACTGCCGCATACAGTACTGGATGTTTTCCCTTTTCACACCATTCTTTATAAACCCTAGAAATGGTTGTGCGTGAAAATCCCAGTAACTGAGCATATTGTGAAATACTCAGACCCGTCTGGCACAAACAACAATGCCATGCTCAAGATTGCTTAAATCACCTTTCTTTCCCATTCTGACATTCAGTTTAGAGTTCAGGAGGCCAGGGCCACATCCCTAAATGCATTGAAGCAACTGTCATGTGATTGGTTGATTAGATAATTGCATTAATGAGAAATTGAACAGGTGTTCCTAATAATCCTTTAGGTGGGTGTATGTGATGACAACATTTAAAAGGAGCAGTTTTCCAATTGTGCAGGATGTTAAAAAGGTTTTAAAGCCATAACGTAACACTCTGCAACTAATAGTGTGAAAATGTGTACATGTAAATCATACTTTTGAGTAAAAGTTTTACTGCCTCGAGTGTTCATTTCAGCTGGAAGCTCAGCGATTCGTATGTATAGGTACATTTTCTTTCAGTTTTGCACAAATACTGTATATGAAGAGGCATGTATTTCCAATGAGCCTAGGTTGACTAACCCTAACCTACCCCTAAACCTAACCTTACCCCATGTATAGTTACTATACTGTACTGTAAGTACACTGCAATGTCAAAGTAATGTAAGTACAAGTATTGTAAAATAAAGTTTAACCTAGAATTGAAGTCATTGATTTGTATAAAATCAGGTTAATTGGGTTACTTCAAAATAGCGGAAAGTGAGACACATTTATATCAGTACTGTTTACATTAGCCTACTGTATATATGTATGTGTACTGTATATATTTGTTATTTATAAATATAAATACAGACCGATACAATGTGTAATATACATTTATATATTTCTATTCTTAAATTTTATTTTATATATTTTAAAGGATACGCACATATATTATGTAAACAAAAACTTTTATTTTGGATGCGATTATTCATTTGACAGCTAAATACTAAATACTTTTCCAGTGCTTTTTAACTCCTCCCGCATCTCGAACAACACCAAATACTGTGCAGTTTTGCTTTTTGTAAAAGCAAAAATTTTTAACTGATTGATTTTTTTGCCTGCTGGGTGGTAAAAAGTGAAAAAAATAAAAATTCCATAGACCTATGCATCCATTTTTGATATTTGATTTTATGAGAGGGCCCCCCAGAAACCCAGATCCTGCTTGTTTTTAGTGGCCCTGGCTGCGAATGGAAACACTTAGCTCCCACAAGAAATTATTCAGCCTCAGTGATGCCATTGCGCACACGGGGCTCTCCACCTCTGCCGGGCCACAGGGTGAGTCATAAAGGAGTGTTCGGGAGCATGTGGCTGGGAGGGGGCTGCACGGTTATCAGCGGCAGGGTGGAAATGAGGTTTCAGGCCAAGTCTTCCTCTCCAAGGGTGGAGGTGGTATTCTTACAGAGCTCTTAAATGTAGAGTTTTGAGTGCTTTGAGCTTGATATGGGGAGAATTGTGTTTAATGTGTGTGGTATGGTGTTATTTTCATCTAAATAATATAAGTATATTGTCAGTAGAAACTTGTTTTCATTATTAGTATTCTTCAAAGTGAATTGATAATTGACAGCAGTGTCAGTTTGACATCTGATGTGTGGACGTTCATAAATATAGATTATTGTTTAAAGTTTCCTGAAACACATGCTGCTGAGCACATTAAAGAGTCATGGGGAACAAGACACAAAGTTACGTTCCTCACTCCAGACCTCATCTGCACAAATCTGTGTCGTCTTACAAACAGCTGAGATCAGTGCCATTAGAGATCAGTGCAGAAGAAAGATTGCTGTCTTCAGATCAAACACCAAATGCCACAGAGAAAGAGTCCAGGATCAGATGAAACTGATTCAGGTGATGGAAACATGGTAGAACTGCGTGTTTTTTTCTTTCTTTCTTACTTTAAAGATGAAGAACATGAAACGGTGCAAATTTGACTTCTTTGAACACCAACAGAATGCTCTTGAAGAATGGACAGCTTGAAGTCATCTCACAATGCCTCCATGCTCTTTTATCTTTCAATAACACCTCTGAACAAGTGATTCATTGGAGTTTTTGGGACGAGACAAAATAATAGTTTCTCATCTCTCAGTATATGAAAGATTTTGTTTTTCCCAAAGCAGAAATTGTTACAGACTGAAAAACATGCATGCAATTTAGCAGCAAATACATGATTTCTTGCGTAAAAAAATATGGTAGCAAGATTTTAGGTTTTACAGTTTAACTTAAATTTAGTTTAAAATTTTAAATTAACTGATACAGTGTTAAAATACCAACCAATTGAAGGACTAAAAGCTGTTTTGTACTTTTGAAATACGATTATAACCACCACCAAATACAGGTGGTCATGAGAAAGTCACATGATGAACCAAAGCCCATCGCAAGCAGATTTAGCCATTTACATTAATTTAAGAACATTCAATATTGTTAACTGATAAGATATTGAATAACATAATATCAATGAAAAAACATAAAAGTTTTCTCTGTAAGTTTGACACTCTTTTCATTTATTAAACAGTATTTTATCATAAAACTGTCTGACATATTTTTTACAGTTTTGCACTGTATATTATAAGGGAACTTGCAGTTTTATGGGAATTTTCACAGTTTTTTAATCGTTAAAATCACAGCAAAATATTTGAGTGAAATTAAACTATTTATTTTAATTATGTAATTTTTTTGTTTTTCAAATAACTAGTAAAGTAACACATAAAAGTTACTTTTTTAAATGGAGGTTACTTTGTTTTCCCATTCATTTACTGACAGCTCCTCGTGTTGAAAGAAATCAGGAGTGAGTCTTATTGATTTCACTTCTGCTGCGAAAGAGCATTTACAGATGGCAAAAATAAAACTTTTGGATTTTATGTTATTAAAAAGTAAACAAGGACCAACAGCTCAGGTGGCAAAAAGTAACAAGAAGTAGCATAATGCATAACTTTCCATAAAAGTAGTAAATAACACAGTAAGTTGCTTTTCAATGCATTACTTTTTAAATGGAACTTGGTGGTGAAGCAAAATGCTAAAGCATCTGTTCAGTTCAAACTAGAAGGGTACCTCAATAATTTGTCTTTGGTCCGGTCCAGCTGGTATCACCTCAGCAGACTGAAAAGATTCCTGGATTTGCTCATGGGAAAACAAATCAGGAGACAGAATTTTTGGCAATTCAATCCACTACAATATGCTTTCGAACCACAGTGGAAATAAGGTGTAAGACTTAATAGTACAACTAATTTGCCGTTTCATGCCAGAAGAACTACAATGTCTTCCTGGAATTGAAGTGCACACCCACTAAAAACATATGTCCCAACAGTTGATTTGTAGACATAACTTGGATTCAGTAAGTAAGGTATGAACAATGACTTTTCCAGTGTAAGTCATAACCTTGGAGTCCAGCAGCTGAAACTGTTACAGCAGTGTGTTCGAATGACAACAAATGTCCTCTAAGATTACCCTCTGGGTACATTATAAAGGGAAGAAATATGAAGTGTTATCAAAGCAAGAACACTCGCTGTTGTCTAGAGACAGCGTAGTTAAAAATTATTACGAAAAAAACAGACTTTCAAAACATAGTGCAATTTATGATCAACAATACGCTGAACAGTTCAAAACTGTAGAAGCTTTGAATAATAATGAAAAACTAACTTTGAATGAAAGCTGTGCGTGCTGGACTGTCAATGTTTACACAGCAGAATGTCCTTATGAATCGGTAATATTGGCATATATGGCATCACACCTGCGTAAAGAGCAATTTCTCCATAATCATATCCATGTTATGACTCTCAGCTGAGTGGAAATTTTATGCTTTGCATTGTTACTGATGGGATACTTGCAAATGCATTTATATCACCGTTAAATTTATATAGCTGTTCCTTGATCTTTTGAAAAAAAAGAAAAAGAAAAAAAGGTAGTAATATGACCGCACACAACTTTTAGAGCTCAAAACTTACTCACTAGTTCATGAAGACCATTTATTGGTTAAAAACAACAGTCTGGAATTATTTCTTATTACTGTCACATTTACACATCAACAGCTCGGCCTCCTGGCATGTTCTCCCAGCGCTGGTGTGGGTTTCCTCCGGGTGCTCCGGTTTCCCCCACAAGTCATGTCAAGTCACTGTTATTTATACCACTTTATACAACACAGATTGTTTTAAAGCAGAGTAATAAACAGGAAAATAACTGAATCAGTGATGCAAGCTTGATCAAACTAAATACAGATTCAAGTTCAAGTATGGAATTAAAATACAATACTATCATTATTTAGCTAGATTCAGGTCAGTGTTGATTCAGTCTACCTGGCCTACATGGCCTGGCCCTCCTTGTTGCGCTTTTTAGCGAGCCACGAAATACGTACCAATGAGTACATATCACTGCCGGTTTCCAAAAGAAATACTGCCTCTAGACACTAGAGCAGCGTTTTTTTCAGCTGGTGGAGTCTACAGGGAAAAACAACAACATCAACAACAAAAAAGGATATTCGTAATGTCCTTTTTTTCCTTTGATGTGAGACTTTTATTTTAAAAGACGTGCATGAAAGCCTTTGACACTGTCAAATGCAGTTTTTTAAAGAGTGCCTAGGAAAATTTAGCATGCGGTAAGATGACATCATGATCGGATTAATGTCAGTGTCATTATATAAGTTAATACATCTCTCATCTCTGAAAAAAAAAAAATCGTGTCCTGTCATGTATATCACGCTTGGAGAGTGCACTCTTCAATAGCACAAACAATACAAGCGTGCAATGGCTCATACCAACTCATCTATTTTAACATAAACTAGTTCGTTATTTAATAGCCTTATCAAATAGACTTTTTTAATAGTCTTACCTGTTTACGCAGTACCAGTTTTTTTTTTTTATATAAGTTCGTCAACAGTGTCAACACGTTTTAACATGCATTAAATTTGAAATGAAAACATGTAAGCAATAAAGCAGCTCAACAGAAGGCAGTAGTCTCATCATCCAAGTTTCTTCTAAGCTGTATTGTATGCTGAGGAGTTGAGAATATTGAAGAAGGTTTCTTATTAACAAAGAAATCTCTGGTGGAAGTGATAGTTTTACAGTAAGTAACAAGGAGTTGATTCGCACCTTTGGTAAAACAGAGTATGAGACTAAATGTGACCCTCGACCACAAAACCTTAGGGTTTATTTGCAACAATAGCTAAAAATACATTGCATGGGTCAAAGTTATCGATTTTTCTTTTTTGCCAAAATTCATTAGGATGTGCATTACGACATTTTGTACATTTCCTATCATAAATATATTAAAACGTAATTTTTTTATTAGTAATATACATTGCTAAGGACTTAATTTGGACAACTTTAAAGATGATTTTCTCAGGATTTTATGCACACTCCAGATTTTCAAATGTTTGTATCTCAGACAAATACTATCCAAACAAACCATTATGACTGGTCTTGTGGTTCAGGGTCATGTATAATCATTTGAGATGTCTCTGCTCTGCTGCAGAACATCAGTGTCAGTAACATCAATTTCAAAATGAAGTCTAAAGCATCTCTTTCATTATCTACATGGATATTAAAATGACCAACAATGAACCAGGGGTCAGTTGCATAAGCTGCTTGCACTAGTTTTATTTGTCAACTTATTATTCAGTTGCAACAGGTAGATTTGTTTAATTTGAATCTCAGAGTGAGACTAACTGCTAGTTACAACACAGTTGCTATGTTTATGTATAAAGCTCCAGCACTAACTGCAATGACCTGTATAGAGTCAGTACAAGTGCCAAAAGGGATTAATCTTTTATTCTACATAACTTAATGCAAGATAATTTTATAATAGTTTTATACAAGATGCATCTTTATAAGGCATGGTGTGGGAGTGGCATAGGCTGGTTGTCACAACAAACAAAAAAGAAAGTTTGACATAAAACATGCTAAACCTCAAACCTCCAGGGTATCTCCCTTTGAAAACTAACAAGCTGCTAAACAAAGGAGAATCTGCCGGAAAAGAGAACGTGATGAAGCTGGTAATAAAACAGGAATCAACAATGGCTTGGCTTTTCAGAGATGGGAAGGCCTGAGGGATTTGAAATGTTGTAAAAGCAACAAGATGATTTAACAAGTGAGTGCGGTATTTTATGCTGTATATCTCTCTAGCAGAGTTTGTTGTAAAACATTATTTATTGTGAAGGGCCATTCAATGTTTCTGCATAAAAATAAATAAATAAATAAATCAAAATTATGTAATTGACTATTTATAGTTTCTCCCAGGTCATGGCTTGTAAATAAAAATAACATTTTATATTGCATTTTATTTACGGTTTAGAACACTTTTAATTCATCAAGATTTTTTTCAAAAAAATATCCATTCTGAATTTAATTGACCATATACCCTCTCAGGCCAATAAAACACCATTACATTTGTTATTGTCAAGATCCTTCCCACTAGAATGATTTAGAGTGTAATGTGTTTCAGCTATAATACAGATGGGAAAAATCACAACGGAGGTCGATTGCCTTGCAAAATTTCCCAGCTGCCTGAGATCCCCGAGCACATTGGTGAAGTAGTTCACCGATTCTCCTCATCTGAGCTTCTATTGTAACATTCTGCTTTAGGCTCAAGTCCTCTGTCTAAATCTCCAGAGTAATGCTTAACTCCAGTCTAATGCTCAACCAGATGTCTGTTTATGAATCACAATAATCATTATCTGGGGACCTTTCCAAAACTGTCAGACGTAGATTTATAGCAAAATGATATCCTGTCACATTACAATATCAGATGCTCATTATTTGAGAATGGAACATTATGAAGGTGACTGTTACCCAACACGCATTTAAATCAGGACCAAATATGTCAAAAGAAATCATATCAGTCCCATTGCCGTAAGAATTGTATGTATTTTCAGGCAGTTGAACAGGGAGTTTCATTTGGCTTCTTGAAAGACATTATCAGAACCAGAGCAAGGTTTTACCTTCCAGTTCTTCGGGATGGGGAATTTATTTCCTCTAGGGGATTTTCAGAGAAGACACATTAAACTAGTGCAGTCTATTTATCAAGACATCCTCAGAACTTAGCAATCTGATGAAACAGCATCACACCTCAGACTAAAAGGCTTCAAATCTCAAGAAAAACAAAAGCTTAAAAGCATAAGAACTAACTCCATCAGAAAAAAAACTTTAAGTGTGCCATTGAAGAACCAAGGAAAATTTGTTTTTTTTTTTGACAGCGCTACTTTAGTTCACCACAAAATCATCCTAATGTCGTTCCAAACACAGAAGACCTTGGTTCTTCTTCTGAACACAAATTAAGATATTCTGGATGAAATCAGAGAACCTTCTGATGTCACAGCAGAGGGATAACAATGCAAGATGATCGCAGAGTGGATAGAAAAAGAAAGCGACTATGATGGCAGTGATGAAGGTAGATGAGCATTATTATGGAGAGCGGTACGTTCGTTTGAGAAGCCAGACATTGTTTGGGAGTTACTGGAGAGCTTAAGCAGTCCTTGATTAGACTTTGATTGTTTGCAGATGGAGATGATTAAAGGGATAGTTCAGCCCCCCAAAATATTCGTTGTTAATTTACTCACCCTAAGGCCATCTGAAGTAGGTGACTTTTTTTTCTTCGGTAGAACAGTAAAACAGTTTTTATTTTTCTTTCCTGAAACCTTAATTAGTCATAAAATGCAAGTCTATGGCTAAGAAAAAGCATATTAGGCAACACAAAATTAACACCATTAGTTCCTGGCGATACATTGAGATCTTATAAAGAGAGACGATCGGTCTGTGGCTGTGCAACCGGTCACGAATGATGTCCAGTTGATGGAAGAATCGGCCACAGTTTCCAAAGTTCAGAAAAACTATTCAAACATTTTAGATAATTATGTTAGCAAGATTGGAAGTTTAAAGGGCTTCGGTGTGTTTAGATTGAATTATTGACCATTAGAACATACAGTACATCTCTTACACTGTAATGTAGTTTGTCTGCAGTGTTCTGATCCAGAGTTATCTCTCTCATATTTTCTTCAGTGGATGTCTCTTTAATGTTTGCAAAGTTGTTATGTCATTTCTTATTGGCTGCTTGCTAAGTCCAAAGAGCTCACCTCTGTGTGTCTGTGACATTCTTAAATTTGGTCTCCATTAGTGCATCGTGGTGTTAAGTCAAGTGTCCTTTATTTTTATATCAAAAAATATATATTTTTTTATTTATTTAGCTTGAGACAGATCAATGTTGATTCAGTTTGGTTCAATAACAGCAAATTCAAATAGCTGTAAGCATGACGAAGGTCCTTCTCATTAATACTTCCTTTCAATATGAGCTTGTAGTGCTAGTATGACACATTTATGGTCATAGGGAACTGGGCAGAGGACTGGTCTAGTTGCAGAAGTCTTCATTGAGGATTTGTGCTGAGGGCTCGTTCAGTCATTGAGGTCTTAGCTGAGGATCTGTGGGAAGTCTATGGGATTTTCACTCAGGCTACCAAAACATTGAATGAGAGACACAGAGGGAAAAGATCTTAAGACCCTGTGTGTGTGTGTGTGTGTGTGTGCGTGCGTGGTCCAGGTACCCCTCCTCAAGGATAGTAAAACCTAAAATGTTTGGATGTTGTGGGGGACAGATGTTTTGGTCCCCATTAAGAAAATAACTTACCAATTATACTAAATGATGTTTATTTATTTTAATTATTAAAAAAATATAAAAATGCTAAAAGTTTTCTGTAAGCAATGTCAAGCAGTAATTAAGCGGCCAAGCACAACAAGTTTTGTCCACAGTTTCCAGTGGAATTGGGCTACTTTAACACTCTTTCAAAGAGTTGTTTCAAAGGGTTGAAGTGACCCCAATAACGTGACATTTATCCCAGTGGATGCGATGTTTATGGAAAAAACAAACAAACAAACAAACAAACTATATTTTACCACACAGGAATGCAATTTTTTTTTGGAATCTTTCCTGATAAAGGAGCTAATTTTGAGGACGGGTTTTGCTGTGAAAACCTGGCAACCCTGAGCACAACTTGGCAGGGAGAATCAGGCTATCTGTAAAAAAAAAGGTTATTACTTGTTATTGATTTTGAGCACAATGATTGAAAATGCATGGATACAACCATTTCTAAAGTGACATAATTGCTTGTAACTTTTGACTAATAGGTGGCGCTGTTTCAGTGATACAGTGAGTCTCTATGATTTAGGTACTCAAATTTTCTCTAAAAAAGTCACATATTTATAAAAAGTTGCAAAGATTAAATATATATATTAGGTCTAATTTATCACTTAAACAGAGATAGACATTCAATTTATTCTTTTAATTGATATATGCATTCAATTTAATCATGTCCTCAGAGCAAACTAATCAACTTCCACTAGAAATATAAACCATGAAATGATAAAAACCTCAAAATATTTTTATTGACTAGTCTAAACTTCAGCTATATACACATAAATTATGTGAAAGTATATTTATTTTTGTACTATGTTCTTCATTTACCGTGTCCCTAGACTCATTTTCCACCCTGTTAGGATGTATTTCCTCGCCTTCCGAAATACACTACAATTCCACTGAGATACTTTTCCAAGAAGTGATATTGTTTATTTTTTCCCTGCTGGAATTTAACTGTACAAATGGAGGTAAATGTCACATCTTACTCCTAACTATTTTTAAGTTTTTGAAATGTTCTGCTGCTTGTCCCATTCTTAAAGTTCCATCCTATATTATGGATAATGTTTGTCCAATCAAAAAAAAAAAAAAAGAACAAAATAAAAACATCTGACACAGTTTTAAACGTTATTGACATCTGTAGAATGTTAGAGAGATAAAATAAAAAAAGAGCACCCTGTTTTTACTGAATGTGGAGGAGAATTTGATTGATTCATATCCAGTATATCTGATACCGTGATTTTACATCACTGCGGGGGCATCCTTATGAATTGTCATTGACTTACTGTATCCAGAGAGCAGTGCTTGTGTCATCTGCAGATAATCTGATGAGTCTCAATCCCTATTCAAGTAACCAATATAGCTTCATGTTGATATTAGGGTGTTCTGAATGATTGCTAGGAAGTGGCTACACAATTAACAAGGTTGAATTCACAGATTGCCTTCCTGAATGAAGTAAGCAAGAGCAAGAGTGTTGTTTTCCCATACAACAGCAAATGTGATAGTCTTTTTATATGTTAAAGGGATAGTTCAGTCAAAAATGAAAATGATCCTGTCTCTTACTCACCTTTGAAGTATGTGACTTTCTTCTTGGGGCAGCCGTGGCCTTACGGATAGGGAGTTGGACTTGTAACCCGAAGGATGCGGGTTTGAGTCTCAGGTCTGGCAGGGATTGTAGGTGGTGGGAGTGAATAACCAGCGCTCTCTCCACCCTCAATACCACGACTGAGGTGAGACCCTTGAGCGAGCCATGCAGCACTGCTCCGGGTGTGTTTTCACTGCTGTGTGTGTGCACTTGGATGGGTAAAACGCAGAGCGCAATTCCTAGTATGGGTCACGATAACTGGCCACAAGTCACTTTTTCACTTTTCTTTTTAGACAAATCCAATCGGAGTTATAAAAAAAATTGTCCAGACCCCTCCAAGCCTTTGAATGGGTTTAAACGAGTGATAGTCGTTACACTTTGGAAGACGTGAAATACCATGTGTGTAATCGTAATAAAACCTCCCTAATAAAGATTAAAGTCCTCCTGTAGCGAATTCATGGGTTTTTGCATGATAGATATACATATCTAAACATAATAAGCACTTTTCTGTCATGTCTTTTGTCTGTGGAAACCAGAAGTGGTCCCGGCGCCTGTGTCTGCGCTTCTGGGAAATGTAGTTCCAAGGAAAACAACGTTTCCTTACTTTAGCAAAGGAAAAGCAGTCTCCTCTTGGCTTATATTAAAATATTTATATATAGCAGTTTAGGCTTACAATCAGTGTTTGGTGCTTGTTGAGTACATCAGTGTCAGTCATCTATAATTTCCTCTGATTTTAGGCAATACTCATGGGTAGGGTTAGGTTTGGGAGTAAAGATATGGTCAAAACTAAAATTTTGGGAAAAAAATTGTTGTTCCAGGGTCAACAAAATATGTTGACATTCAAAGGCTTGGAAGGGTCTGGATAATTTGATTATAACTTTGATTGGATTTGTCTGAAAGAAAAAAGTTACATACGCCTAGCATGCTTCAAAGGTGAGTAAAAGAGACGAACTTTCCCTTAAAGCAGTATAAAAAAGCAATTCAGTTAGTATTGAGATTATATTTCGACTGATTTTGTTCTGTCTGCTAAAAAAAAATGTTCCAAACAAAGCAGAACAATTGCATTTCACCATTTTAATTGAATTATGTGACTCTGTCTTAGTCTTGTCTTACTCTGTCTCGGTCTGGCCTTTGATAAGATGACAAAGTGCTCTTTTTTGGAGAACTAAGCCTTTAGTAATCATTGAACTGTCCTTTTACCATAATTTAATAGCCCTGGTTTGGCTTTGGTGGTCCTGTTTAGCGCCTCAAAACGGACCCACTCTCTGACAAATTGATGGTGTGTCTGAACTCTTTCTCTGAAACACTCATCCCTCAACTATGACATTAAAATCATAAGGAGTGGGAAAAACGGTACTGTTTTTACCTTTTGCTCTCCCTCTTTTTTTCCTAAAAAAAACAAGGCCACCCAAACAAAACTGTGCAACATTACAACACTCTGTAGCATTCCTACAAACAGAAAAAAATGCGCCAACCCTTCTAATAAGCCTCAGCTTATGTCCAAGTTCCTGTTGTGTTTTATTCCTCGCCTCAGGAAATTTAAACAGGCTTGTAAATTTCTCCACCTGTTTGGAAATGTCTTTCATGCACTTGGTCTCTGTGTAGAATCATAAAGGAGGCAGCTATTAAATATATAACATTTGCTTATACTGAGCGCTCCTTCTGGGCGGAATGAGTCATTCCCACAGATCTCTGCAAACCATTCGTGTTATTTTACATCATGTTTACAGTCAATGTCAAATTCAGAGCACACCTACTAATGACATGGGCTAATATTTGTCACTATACAAAACATGTTAGATTTGGCCAACATAAATCATGTTTAATTGCTTGTCAAATGACTAATAAAAACTGATGAGAAACAATGAGAATAATCAGGCTTGTATTTTAAACAATACAAAACAATACAATGCATCTTGAATTATATTGTAACATAAAACTCATCTGCAGTTGTGTCTATATTGAAAAACAATTATTCAAATTTTTTTAATTTTATTGTTTAAGCATGAATCATTCAATGCAGAAAAAATATTTATTGTCTAGATCATCCTTTTGAGGAAGGGCTGTACTGTTTTAGGTGAATCATTGTCTGACATAATTCACCAGCTGGAATTTTGTTTTGCTTAATTAATAGGAGGTTTATGGGTAGTTTCATCACATCTTGTCTTGGTATCCTCAAAACTGGATATCTGTGAAATTATAACAATTCTATAACACGTCACATACTAACATGTTTAGGAGTCATGGTTATATTTTTTAAATAACACCAAATAGTTTCATACAAGCAGTCAACTACCAATCACACACATTTTTGGCAGTTGTTATAAACTCAGAAAAAATATTTTTTTGACATAAAAATGCAGCATTGGTTTGTTCTTTTCAGGGGAATAAGGTTAGAGTTGGTTTACGGTGGATTAGGAGACATGTTTTACTATTTAGAACTTATACACTTTTTAAGTGTTTTAACATCGTTTCCACGTATTTCCATAAAATCTGGCAACCTTTGAAGTTATCACAAATTCAGATGTTTGTTCTTATTGTAAAGCATTCATGGGAGGATATAATTAGTGCTTTAACACAACTGGAAGGTAGGTAACCTTCACAGTATGCTTGCACAGTAAAACATGGGTTATTTATGTACAGTACTGTGCGAAAGTCTTAGGCCACTAGTATTTTCACCAACAAAAAATGGTTTTAAGTTGGTTACTTCTAACTTTTGCAGTATAGCGTGTCAGTTGGAAATATTTGCACAGTACTGTATGTCTGTACTGTATGTCCGGTAAGTTACTGTAAATTGTGAAAATTATTTATTTATTTATTTTGCACATCTAAACTATCAGGGGCTCTTTATTATGTAATCCAACCCTTGAACCTTTTACCGGTCAATTCTACTCTGACTGAACTAAAAATCTGCCTTCAATGAAACAGGAGAACTGAAGGAAACACCAGACCTCAAACAGTCAACCACAAACATTTGTATGGCCAAAGCCTTCTGAGTGAATACCAATTTAGTTCAAGGAAGCAATACTACAGAACCATTTCATACGATTGGAGTAAAGAATCTTTCAATTCTTTTAATATATGAAAAATAATGAAAAATGAAAAAATGTTGTACACATACATGCAGCATACAGTACATGGTTGCAATGGAGACTTCATATATGAATATTTAACACCCTTCAAAAGCTTACAAGTTTCACTCATGTTCAAAGGTTGTGAGGGTCCTTTTATATACTGTACACAGAAAGTTGCAGTCAACACTAACTTTTAAAAATTATATTTATTTTCTTCAGTTATGTTCTTGGAAACTCTTAGCATAGGATGTTCCCTCGCCCCCTCTATAGCGTACACCTTTCCTTACACACTATGTAAGAGTGCTATATTGGTGAAGGCCAAAGCCTGTCCAGAAGCCACTGCAGGTCTGATTTGTTTTGGCTAGGCTCCGCTCTGACATGCCTGGGAAGGGCAAGGAAAGGAAATGGGTGGACCAGCAACTCTCAGCTCCCCCTGAGAAGGCCTGAGAGAAGCCAATGAGAAAGAGAGTGTGTTTTTTCTCTCTACTTTGAGCTTGTAAGACAGAGCCTGGGCCCATCTGGATCTAATAACCTAGCCCAAGCTGCTGCCCAACGAATTCAGACTAGATTGCCAGCCCCGCTCAGGGAACGCTGCATTGAGTGCGGTCACACTGGGCAAGGGGGGTTAGTAGGGAACGTGCCATGCATGTCAGCTCCATGATCCCCAAGCAATTTGTTCTCTCAACATTGATGAGCACCAAATGCAGGCCCTTAAGAGCACCCTTGGGTCTTGTGGTGGGTATAAGGCCTGATTACTGTTATGGTGCAGGTTTGCCAATGGTGGGCAGTCTAGCACTTTATCTCAGTCTGAAACGTGTTGATTGGTTTGTGTAAAAAAAATAAATCAATAAGTAACACTTTATTTTGATAGTCCACTTTGCAACTAACTAGCAGTCATTAGAGAATCAGTAGCTTAATATCTGCTAACTAGGGGTGGGAAAAAAAATCGATATTGCAATATATTGTTGTGCCCTCTGTTGCAATAAATAATCGATACACTAACGGCCAATATCGATATTTTATTACAACACAAAATGATTAATTTACCCGTTGTCA
>JAUCMT010000047.1:2562657-2574023 GCA_032357475.1 Enteromius thamalakanensis
GCTCTCACGGCTCGCTCCCCAGACAGCATGCCAAATTTGCTTATTCATTATGAGGAAAGCGTGAACTCTTGAACTGATTTTAAACCCATGGTAGACAATAGACATGGTTTCAACTGATTTGTAGCCTTATAATCCGCACTATATTGTAGTAATATAGCCTTACAATGTGCTCTATAATATTGTGCACACTAGATGATTCAACCAGAGAACACACACTTGTGGATTGTGGAAGCAATTTTACAGTGACATGAGATCTCATGGGAACTTTTGAGATCAAACGTGAATAGAGAAGAACAACGTGGAGGACAATCAACGTTGTCAGCCAGCTCTGCTTGCATGCATTCAGTGAAAAACAAAAAAAAATTATGGGTGAGATTCCTTCACAAATTCTTCACTTTCGTGGCATGTTTGTGGTTGCCAAGTTTCAGCTACAGAAGCATGCAACACCCAGAAAGCAGTGTTTGCTTGCTCTCATAGGCTATCACGAGTTTTACATCAGAGGCAGCCCGATCGAAATATGTTTAATATTTATTTTTTGTGTTCAGAGATGCTCTGTCTCATTCGGGAACAGTTAAAACAATCGTAATTACAAACCACACATTTTTTAGACAAAAATAAATAAATAAATTTGCAACAAGCAGTAACATTGGGCCTCAAATTGTGATGCTCACTAAATGAATTCCTTTGATTCCATATAGATTTCAGACAATTGTCTTAAGTATTAAGTTGTTGTCACAATCATCTCATGACAATGAAATTGTTTCATAATTGGCAATAAACTCAATAATAAGTATAAGTAAGTAAAATAAGAATAAGAAGTAATTTATAGAAAAAAAAGTATATTGGCATTGGGAGATTTACTTTTGTTTCATGTAAACTGTTGAGCAAATGTAAAGGACATTGTCATGAAATGACCACAAATACTGTACAAACCAGGCACTGTACAAATCTATGAATCTACAATACATCACTTTCCTTTACATAGTTTGTTAATGTAATATAACACCATTAACAGATACAGAAGAGAACAGAGCATGCATAAAGAGTTATGTGCCTCTCTCTTTTCAGATTTTAATACTCACGATTAAAAATAATAATTACTGAGTATTTTGTTTTATCACTTTTAAGGTGGGTGGGATCATTTACTGGTAGATTGGCGGCAACATTGACTGTGCAGCAGAATGATAACATTTCAGACGAGCCTCGCACGAGGTTCAGGATTCATCATGTCTTTACAGACCCTTGAGACGATGTGTTTAGTAGAAGAGGCAGTGATAAGATGTTGCCCTGATAATCCCACACGGGCTTGCTGTGTAAAGAAAAACATTTGGAATGTTAATCCTTTCTAAATTGTTGTCGCTATGTAAATATTTATCATGGCAAATTTGGTGTTGTTTTTAAAAAAGACACCATTGCACCATTTTCCCAGGCTTCCCAGTGCATTATGGTAAACCGGTTGTGATCTGAGTTACAGAAAATGCACAACATGCCTATCAAAGAGATTATGGTAACCATTACAGGTTTACAGATTAATTTTTTTTATGTTTTTTGAATTATGAGAATTCTTTACATGTGGCCAGAGATGCTGGGATATGCTCTAGCATCTTTGCTACCCTACAGAGGATAATTTTTCAGTGCATGAAGTGGGAGTTTTAAAGACTTTATTCATCTCGTGCATATACAGGTAGGTTCTGAGCTCAAAACAAGCAAACATTTTTAGTTGATGCCAGGTTTTTCTCTCTTTGGATGGGCCAACCCTAGCAAACTAACCAATCGATAATTGGGAAAGTAAATACACAAACAACATCTCCAACATTTCCCGTTCTTGTTTGTCTTGCTTGCTTGTTGCAGTTTGAGTCACTTGTACCTTTCCCTGTCCATCACTCCACCCAGTGCCTCATGGTCATAACTCTCGTACATGTCAATTAACTCCATAAATAAACAAAAACAATCAGGCCAAGAGGTGTGGAAAGGTGAAAAGACCTTCTGCAAGCTCTCCAGATGGAAGTCAGGCCTGACGGCATTGGGTTTGACAGTAGACAGAGGAGGGAGTCTTGTTGTTTGAAGTCTCTGTAAGTGTTGGGGAAAGACTGAGGTGGAGAGGGTTGCGCCCAATAACGCAGGTGACTCATGGGATACTGTGGTTCATGGTCAGGTCAGCACAGGCATTTGGCTGCTCTGATAGCTATTGGGTTTGGAGCTGAGGTAAGAGAGGTCTGTGTGTGGCTGGCTTGTTCACAGGGGCGGCAGAGTAAACATAGCAGTGATCGCCACGGGAATGTTCCAGTATCTAATGTGTGATCTCTAATGCATGTTGACTAAACAAGTGTGGCAACACATTTAAATAAAGTTTCAGCTGCATTTTAAGACAATCAGTCATGTTAATCAGGGTTTCTGGACTTGCTATGGAGGGGGCTAGAGCCACGTATGTTGAGTAAATGCCTAAAGTCAACGCTGCAGTTTCAATCTTAAAGCCATAAACCAATGATGCATGACACACTATGCACTTATACAGTCTATGTACTATGCACTCATCCATGTAGTGTATGCATTTTATAAGATTATTGTGTAATTAATAATTGGAGCCATTCCCCCTTTGTGATGCAATTAAGCAGCGAAGGTTTAGTGCTTGACTTATTCAACATTACACACTTCATTTCTTTAATCATCTGTATTTTTAATGTAAACTTTTTTTTGGAATTTTTTTTGAACACACTACTGCTTGGGAAAGGTGGTTCTGTAAAAGTGTAAAATATGTTTTACATTTTTTATGTTTTTACAACAATCAATTATGATAACCTACACCCCAAAAACCAAGGACCCCTCTAAACACTCCTTCCATCTGCCATTCATGGATAAGTCAATGGGTTATAAATACTCCATATTTGGGTCAGAAAAGATGCCAGGGTCTATTAGCATCACTATACTGACACTCCAATCATAGCTGCACACGTCCACATCTATAGTCTTGTTGACTCACTTGTGCAAAGTTTTGAAATTCCAAGATGTTTTGAAAAAACAAGACATGGTTTTCAGGCAGTGAAATTCCATCCAAATTTGTGTCATGTTTTAGATAGATTTTTGTTTGAGTTCCAAATCAAATATAGCAGCACTAGAAAAGTTCATATAGATTTTTTATGTTTTTTGAAACAATAAGACCTTTTCACTTCTGTTCAGATATTAAAAAAGACTTTGATTGTGTGTAAAGTTTAAGACAATTTGACAAAAAATAATGTACCCTAATGGGACAATGTCAGTTATAAATGATATTATAAATTCTCTCAGAAGATGTGTAATAGTGCCTGCTACACTGAAAAAACAAACAAAATAATACTCAATTGTTTAAGGTAAGTAGTTGCAAACAATTTATTTTAGCTACATAAAAAAATGTTAAAAAGTTAGTAAACTAAATTTGTTTATTGAAATCTAGCTAAAATAAATAATTGCAATCCATTACCTTACAAAACGAGCAAATTTGATAATTTTTTTCATCATAATGAATAATAGTCAGTGGCGGGAAAATAAACATTCTGTTGTGTCACAGCAATGCCCTAAGCATTGCCATATTTAATATTTTTATTTGACTAACAATTTTTTATTTTTATTTTTTTCTTCTAGCAACTGTTTTGTCAGTGCTGGGGAAGTTAATCATTGGCTTGTTTATTGGCTTCTTTGTAATGGTGTCAAAAGACGCTTGTCACTGAATTGGGCTGTTGCTGACCTCAAGAACCGCTCCAGTCGTTATGAGTTCTGATCTGTCTGCGAGACGGTATAAGACGGGAATGTGGGGGTGAGGGCTCAGGGAACAGAAATTACGACCATCAGCAGATGGATCAGCACTTCTGTGCCACTTTCCCACAGCCTGTCCTCATCATTCTGGGATGTCCCAACTGATACTATCAGCTTGCAAATGTTTACTAATAATATCTGAAAGCCATAATAAAATCTCCTGTATTCTGTCATCAGGTACGTTGTTTAGAAAAGAACAGCAATCGAACACCTGAAACTTTATCCACATGGCAAGTGCCAAAGCACAAAGTTGATTTGTTATTACTGTGAAGTAAGGATACATCTAATAGATGTGGGACCATTTGAGCTCTATCTCCATGAGCTGATATAAGAGCTAATCTAAACAATGAACGCCCTGTAATTGAGAATAATAGTTCATTGTGTACCACCCACCACCACCCAACCAGCAATGTCTGACAATATCATTTAAACAATGAATTAACTTGAATCAAAGATGAATTTGAATGTGAGAATCCTACAGTATACCCCCTTACACCTCTTAAACTGACTAAAATATATATAGACATTTAAATATGTAGCAGTTTTTTATTAAAAAATGAATATCAAAATTGGTTCAAAATGTGCAGTTGTGCAAAGGCATTATTCAGATTCATTGCTGTACTTTGTTATATTTATGACAAAGGGAAATGTTATAAACAGTTAATAAACATGTTTTTAACACACACATACACACAGTGAGGACATTTAATAATGAGGACATTTTATAGGCATAATAGTTTTTATACCATACAAACTACATTTTCTGTTTCCTTAGCCTAAGCCTACACCTCACACCTACACCAACTTTTCTCCTCATTGGGACTAAAAAATGTTATAATTTACTGGTATTACTCCTTGTGGGGACATTTGGTCCACATAACATTGGGGACACATTCACATATTGTACACACACTCTTGTATACTGAACGTGGTTTATGGGACACTCCATAGGCACAATGGTTTTTTATATGGACCTAATCCAATTTTTTTTATCCCCTAACCCTTAACATGACCCTGAAAGAAAAGGAAGTTTCAAAGGCAATTAGAAAAATGTGAGTCATTTGGTTTATGTTGTAATACTCATATCATTAGACTTATTAAACACACAAAAAAATCAATGACAATTCAGTTCATTAACAACTGATCTCAAAACAAAAACATTTCATAGATTTACTTATCCATTTAAAAAATTTATATATACTGCTGTATCAGTATATTTAGTTCATGTGGCACAGATCATGGCTTTTCAGCAAGGTGTGTGTGTGTGGTTTGGTTTATACATACTTGTGAGGACTTACTGTAAACCTGAATCCACAGACTCATGGGGACTCGTGTCATGGTGTGGACCTAAATCGAGGTCCCCATGGGTACAAAAGCACAATTTATTTTAATTTTTTTTACAGTTTTACAGTATAAAAATCCCTATAAGGAGAGTGTGTGTGTGCTGTTTTTTGTGGTTTACAGGAACACTACAATTAGTTTAATGCGCAGTACGTGTCCGTGTGTGTGATTGTTTAATTTTTCCTGCATGGGCAATACCTGAAATGTTTGATCACAGTTGTTTATATGGGACTACTGATATAGTGCTGACTTCTGATGTTCAGTTTTTAGATACTGTATAGAAACCAAGACAGACATCAAGACAGTGAGGTCTCAGACTGTCTGACAGCAGATACCTAAAATAAACAGCGGAGATGAATGAGTTGATTGATTTGCAGCTGTTTTGTACACATTGTGGTATTAATTATAATTCAAACGCATTTTCCTTTATTGACCACAGTATTATATTTGTTGAAAGTTGCACTTTTGATTACTTTTGTAAAAGGGTGGGGGTTAGTTGTGGTGGTAGTTTGGGGTTTTGAGGAGTTCACCAGACCAGGCTGCATATTTCAGCCTTTTCCTGTATACATTTTCATGAAAAAGCTTGCGTGTTTGGAATTGCATTGCACAGACAACACAAGGCCTTTGCCTATAAGTGCATGTTTGGGTGTCTGTTTGACAGCAGAGGTCCTTGCCTAATGTCAAGGAATCCATACAAATCCAGTGGCCCATCCTTTCCCTGTTTTTTTTCCACATTGTTTTATTTCTCTTTAGCCACTAAAGGAAACCATTGAAAAGCTGCTTGTGTAGATATCCCAGCTCTCCGCACATGGAACAGTAGGCCCGCTTCCAACATACACAGTGGGCAATCACCACTTAAAGCACAGAGCATTTAAAACAAATTTGACATCAGACCATTATGGATGCACTGAGATTGAAAACGGAGGTTTCCTGGCACTTTTAAATTTACTGTGGTTGTTTTGATGTGAAAAATCCTTCCTTCTGTCTCCTGAAAAACCGTATGTTGGAAAGAGCAGCTGAGGAACTGTCTGCTGTGGCATTTCCCACAGGCACTGTGTTTGCCATAAAGGAAGTGATACTGGCGTGTGAGGAATAAACCTTCATAGCATCTTGATTTCAATGAAATCCATCATATTCCAGCAGATGATCTGTTCCGTCTGTGGCGTGTGAATCCCATGGCTTCTAATTCCCATTTAGTAAGAAAATTAACACTGATTAAGAACATGCAAACAGGCCTTTTCTCCCAGCCAAGACTCAAACCACAGGCTTGCTAGTAGTGAGACAGCAGAGTTACCTACTGAAACACCACACTGTCTTGCTCAGTGTATTAAGTATCATGTTTAAACTAATTCTGTCGGCGCCGATAGCCCTGTGGGTAGTGCATCGACATCCAGCACTGTTGTGCTACTCCTGTCCTGAGCTCAGAACCAATCCCAATCTCTCGCTCACTTTGCTCTCTCCTATCCTCATACATCCAAAAGTGCTCCCACCTAGCTAACAGGGAACATTCTCGTAGCTTTGGCTAACGTTCTCTAAAGCTTGTCATAAAGTTATCAAAAAACGTTTTTGCATAACATTAGTAGAACGTTTCCTTATCTGCAATGGATAAACGTTCTAAAATCGTTAGCATTAGAGATGTTACTTTACTTATTTGCTATTAAAACATTCTAAAAGCATTAGGATAAAAAGGTTATCATTGAGTTGTAAATAGAACATTCTAAAAATGTTTGGATAAAAACGTTATCGTGTTGTTGGTGTAACATTCTAAAAATATTTTGAATAATGTTCTTATAACCAAACAAAAAATGTTAAAACAACGTCTAAAAAACAGGACGTTTTGAATGTTCTAAGAATGTTCAAACAATAACGTTTTTCGAACTTAATCGGAACATCATGAAAATGTTTTTAGAACATAAAATAGTTAGCTGAGCACCTCCAAAAATATACTATTTTCAATTCATTTTTTAATACATGAGGGGAAGAGGGTTTGGTGGGAGTCTTTAGGGTGACAGTTTTTGTTTGCTGTGCAGTTATAGTTTGCGTTTCAGTTCTTGTCTCTGTTTCCTCTTTCCCCCTTTCCTTGATTGTTTCCAGGTGTCTTGTTAGTCTCTTATCCTTGTGTATTTAAGCCCTTGCGGTCCCAGTGTTTTGAGTTGGTTGTTCTTACTTGTTTCTTTGTAACCTACTCTAGTTCATTGCTCAGTTTTTCTTCCACTTTTTTAATATTTTGTTTAGTAAAAGCTCATCTGCATTTAGATTCGGCTCTCCCTCATCTCTGAATGCACCCAAACATTACAGTAGTTCTTTGACAAATGTTTAGCGGTGACACCTCCCTCAGTGTAATCGGGAGCCCCTGTGCCAAACACAATAAAATGTATGACATGGGAACACCACATCTGTCTGGTTCTCCAATACTGGACAGTCAAGTCTGGGATGGTTGGCCTGAAGCGCACTGAGCCTGACTGTGTTTGTGTGTAGGCTATGTGTACAACACTGGAAAGTGTGCAGGGGGGAAATACATCAAATACACAGTGGCCTTTTTGCCTTGCATCCTGTTTTATCTTTCTCTTCTCTTTCAAAGTCTTGCCCTCTAAAAAAAAAACACACGTTCACAGCTGGAAAACAATGATCCCGTGTCACTTTCCCAAACTATGGCATTCTCTCCAGCTGACACCCTAAAGAGAATAAAGAAAAAAGTGTTTCCAGAACTCAGACAAGGCCTATAAAACTTAGTTTTAAGCATATATGTTTACTATTATCATATTTTTCTCTTAAAACAGTTTTTAACTTTTAACTAAAACCAAACCACGGACAAGCCCGAATGTTTCTTTTGAAGTTTTAGTTTTTTTTCCATGATAATGTTGGCATCTATTATGTTCTGAAAGCCAAGTCCAAACTTAAATTAATTCCAGAGACAACCTCACCATTATGTTATGAAGATACATTTCAAAGTGACTTTTCATTTGTTCCACAGTGACTAGAATAGGTTCTCATATGATGCCTAATTTAATTTTTGTTTAGATTGTTGTGCATATCTTACATACACCAGTTTTCAGCATAACTTACACTACATGGCAGTGATAAGTGGTGGCCTTCTGAAATGAAAAGTTAAAGTCCCTTCCCTTTTTTCAGGAGTCCAAGTACATGAGGGTTTTCTTCTTATTCTTTTTCTTCCCTAATACTTTCTGATCATCAGAGACCAAAGAGATACCAAACTTGTGGGATGGTCAGAAATCCCACCTACTACCTGATCACTAGGTGCCTTTTTTGCAAGCTAACCTATATACAGTACTCAATCTTAATGGGGTTATGAACTGAGAAATCTAAATTATCTGCATCTTTTGACATACAAGTCTATGCAAATGCTTACTGGAGACCTTGAGACTACTCTTGTGATAAAGCGTGCCTTTGGTGCATGCCTCATCTAGCCAGAAACATAGTGAGCAATCAGTTCTCTTTTATTGTTCTCATTTACTCTTGTGACGACCCAAGAATTGTTTGCAACACCTTTCCAGTCTGCTACATGGGCTAATCTGAAGGAAAGGGAAGGAGGCTCATCCTTTGGCCTTCTACAGGAAGCTGCTGCTGACTGTATCCTATGCCTAGGTTGTCTGTGACCCTATAGTTGCCTTTTACTCTCCTGAGTTTACCTCTTATGGTCTCCTACAGAAGAATCCAGCACCAGCAAAAAGAATGCTTCTCATGAAAGGACCAGCATGGGATTCTGCTTGCTGGTCTTTAACATGGTATGCTGGTTGCTGGCTTGCCAGTGCCCATTATGGGAAGTTGGTTTGCTGGTCTCCAACATTGGAATCTGGTTGCTTGTTTGCTGGTGCCCAGCAAGGGATTAAAGTTGTTGGTTTGCTGGTCTCTAACATGGGATGCTGGTTGCTGGTTTACTAGAATTCAACACTGTGTGCTGGTTTGCTGGTTCCCAGTCTGTCATTGCTAACCTGATTTTGCCAAGTGCGACATTGTCATTCAGATTTTAGAAGAACCAGTTTTTAGTCTTTGTAAAGTTTAGGCTTACAAACAGTGTATGGTGCTTGGTCATCATTACCATTCATCTATCATTACATCTGATTTCAGGCATTACTCATGATAAAGGTTAGGTTTAGGTGTAGAGAAATGGTCAAGACTACATTTTTTTAATAAAATGTTGTTTCAGGGTCAACAAAATATGTTGACCAAGGACCACATTGAACTTGACAAAATCAGGACACGCGTCTGGTATACAGGTGTGCTGGTTAACCAGCATGATCTATGTTTTGAATGCTGGGACCAGCTTGAAATGCTGATGTGCTGGTGGATCTTTTGAATGTTGGTATGATTCCAGGAAAACTGCAACAAAACATATTTTAAAAGGTGGCTAATTTTTACAAATTCGTATGACCTCACTCGTATTCATATGATTTTTGCTAAATCGTACGTATTTTACGAGTTGCCAGTTTGTATGAATATGCACCTCTGACCTACACCTAACCCCACCGCTAAACCTACCTGCCACTGGGGTTAGGCAAATTGTACAAAATTGTATGAGTAAGGTCATACAAATTTTTATGAATTCCTGTAGAACAAATTTTAAACCTTGTACAAAAACCAGCCCAGTCGCACGTTTTTTATTTCATGGTACTGACACGATTCTTACTCGACTTTCGTGAATCCAGCACGAAAAGATGCATCCAATCGAATCATAGTTTTACGTTCGTGCTGGAGTTACGAAAATCATAAAATATTCGTGTCCCTGACACGAATAAATAGATTTCGTGCTAATTTCGTGATATTGTCACGACCAGCAGTGCGACTGGGTTGAGATTAACTGCAATATTTTTTTTTTAAGTCTTGGAAAACTCCAAAACAAAAAAAAAACAGTTGCCTGTTTCCAAAATTGCCCGCATTCTCCACCAAACTGTCACGGATGGCAAGGAATACACGACAACTTACAACTTACAACTTTCTAAGAGGGAAAATGAGTTTAGTCGGCTGGGCAGTGGCAATTGGAGCTTTTGATACAGCTCCGCTGTTCCTCTACGTTGCTGCTTGTTACTCGATGCTTCCTCATTTTGTTTTTGTACTTTATTAACTATATTTTTCATGAGCTCATTTTATTCTCAAACTACCCCAACCCCAAAAGTTTCCCTTCAAAGTCTCTCTGTTTGTTCCTGAAATACACCTGAATCAGCTGATCAGAGTCCTGAGGAACATCTGTGTAATAAAATCAAGTCTGACTGATTAGGCTCGGATCCAGTATTAGCCATGTGTGAATCTGGCAGAAGGAGGATTTGGCAACCTTCACGTAAAAGACAAATTATTCTAAAAGAGCTGTAATGTCAACGATAAAACAATCACGTGTAAAGGAAGCTAACATACCTCCTCTAAAAGATAAAGCATGCATACATGTGTAAACGTATGCATGCAGATGGACAGGCATGTGCTGCACTTCATCTCATTTACAATCATCTCCTGTTTTAAGAGGAAGCACCTGTCCCTCAGCGTGTGTCTGACACCTGCTCGTTCTGTGCCAGTGGAGCACCTGCACATGCTCAGTCAGCATCTGGCTCAGGTGTGCTCCAGAGAAGGGAACTGGCACCTGTCAGAGTAGACGTGATGCAGATATGAGATCCTCATGCTTTCAAAACAATAAAACTATCTTATAAATTCTTCACAAGTATATTTCGGTAATAAGCATTCTTTTCAGAAGTTTTCTAATACGCCTGGTTTACAAGGGCTGAAAGGGAGTCATTAGGTGGAGGTTTGGCTTACAATATAAGAAACTTTCTCAGTGAGCTGAAAAACTTGCAAATCAATTTCCTAATGTATTGTGGACTGTATGCTGTGTTATATATAGAGCTCACCAGCTCTGTTAACACAGAAATAATTACTGTCTAACAATAGCTTATAACACAGTGCTTTAAAGCGGTAATGAGCTGAAGTATATCTGTGCATTTAACTCTCATCGCAAACCCACTAAAGCGTGAACAGTCCATGTACATATCAGCCTATAAAAGATGTCCTAGTCATAATTGCGTTAGTACCGTCTTTATTTTATTTTATTATTTTTTCATCAAATTGTTATATTTTGTATATATATATATATATATATTTGTTTGTTTACATAATAAAGGGGCATTGTGTGTATGTAAGTGTGTATACATATATATATATATATATATATATATATATATATTTATCTATACATAATACATACAGTATACTGATTATTTTGGATGCTATTA
>JAUCMT010000047.1:2620741-2635103 GCA_032357475.1 Enteromius thamalakanensis
GCGCTAAAGATAAGGTACGTCTTAAGGTACAACTTAAGAACGACGTAGCGTTAAGGTGGTTTCGGAGAACGCAGCCCTGGTCTCATAAAAATATGTGCAACACCATTTTTATGTACCTTGCTGCATGTTTTGCCACTGTTTCCAAGAGAAATGAGTGGCGCTAAAAGACCGGTTTAATATGTGAACCCTGACACATTTTATTTTGTTGACATATGTAATTATTGCTGTGTTTTTACTATATTGCTTCAGTTCCATATTGCCACGGTTCAGAATTCAAATATCCAGGGATTGTCGCTAAAAGTTAATGCTCTATTATGTTGGAAATATGCTCTACACCAAATCCAACCCTAAACCTACCCGATAGTGTTAACAAATGAAAAAAATAATTAAACATATTAATATTGTTTGTAAGTCATAACATGACATAATTTTAGTAATTGTGCAAAAATATGCTTTATTATTTTAAACTCTGTACATTTGTGTGAAAAAGAATAAAAGGTGTTTTACTGCCTCTAGTGTTCATTTCTTTTGGAAACTGCGGTGATATGTACTTATTGGTACATTTTTTCGTGTCTCGCTAAAAAGAGGGCTCAGGTACGTTTATGCCATGAGACCAGGTAAAAAGTTACAATATTACATAGGCATTGTATGAATAGCACATTACTTACCCCTCTTTAAAATGTTAGACCTGTAGCGGCCCTCCAAGGTGCAGTTCCATCTCTCAAAGCGAAACTGATACTGGCACTCTAAGGCACTCATGCTTATGGCCTCCATTAGAGTCTCGGCCACACCAGGGTCCCGTCTGCACATTCTGCGCTGCTTCTTCTCCAGTTTGAGTCGATCACACAGCTTGTAGTGCGCCTTGCCCGCCCTTTCGTCTGGCTGTGAGCTCAGTGGCAAAATGGACAGGGGTTCATTGCCTGTTAGCCTAGAAGAGAGACAAATACAATCACCGTTAAGAAGTGTTAAAAGGCCAGATATTTGTCGTAAAAAAAACTATTTGTCATCTTTTGAAGTTTATGTTATTAAGTGAAATGGGTTATACATCCAAGTTTGTACTGAGAAGGACTGTATATTGTAATGCCAATGGGACTTAATTTTTATAACAGGAACATTTTAAAAGCCAAATTTACTTTCACAGCACCCACGTAACCACAACACAATGCGTTTCTGATTGACAAACCAGAGCACGTCACTCATCAATAACAAGCACTGGGGACAAAGATGTATAAGTAAATTTTGGTTCCAAACATACAGTTTTTTCCTTTATAAATATACAGTATATTAGGGCTGTCAAAAATAACGCCGTTAATTATTTTTTGTCGTTAATTACATCAATTTTCACGTGTGCGTAGTGTGACGAATTATTTGTCAGGAAAGTGGGGCAACAATTACCTCGGAGTAACTGCACATTGCATCAGTGACACTTGGGAACTGAAGTCTTTTACGCTGGCTGTATTAAAAACTGAGGAGCATCATTTTTTGCAGAGGCTTGTAAAGAACAGTTCCTGTCTGTTGCACATAAGTGGGGGCAAAACGCCAACCATTGGAACTGACAATGCACGCAACACAGCGATTGCGTGGAATATCATACCAGTATTTGGGTCCAATACTGACAATAGTTATTATAGATTGATAAGCCGTTTTTGTGCATTCATAAAATATTGCACTTTTATGTGAAAGTGTCTGAAGCAAGTCACGTTGGACTGCAAAATTGAAAAATTTTTATGGACACACTGAACAGGATATGAGGTCACACTCCAGGACTAGTTTTTCATTGATAATACAACACATTAATACATTCAAAATGTGAAAATACATAATCAACGCATAACACTGCAAACCTTTGCAGCTTGAATATATTTGAATTGCGGCAAGAGGTCACTCTTTAGGTTTGGATTGTCTGTTGAATCAGTATCGAACTTGAACTTGTGCATGTGCAGTATGTTGTTTTGTGCGATCTTCTCCCTTGTCTGTAATGTGATACTATCACAGTCCAGATGAATAGAAACTGTTAATTTCTGCTAAATAATTAAACAAGAATTGAAAAATGAATGAGGGATGTGGGAACTTTTTATGTACGTCCTTGTCAGCTCGATAGTCTGAATGAATTCTGGTGTGGTTAATGTTCTCAAATGTCTAATTCCTTATATAGAAAACATGAAACAGGGTTTCCAGACTACGGGAAGCGGTTCCCAACCCTCTTCAAAAGTACACATTTTGGACGTCTCCCTAATCAAACACACCTGATTCAGCTCATCATCTTGTTTCAAGACCTTTTTAAGACCTGCAATGTTGATGGGCTGCTAGGTGGCCCAAGCGAAAACAGCCACATTTCTATGGGTTTGCTTAGACAGATTTATTTGTCATTCACTAAAGTTGGGGGTTTGATCAAACCCCTAACCCTAAGAATATAGACACCAAAAATAGTAATAACATCACCAAGGTTAATCACAAAAATATCAGCCAGCAAACTAAGAACATAGAACCAGTATTTAGCCAATATCTCATGTTTTAGGCTTGGTGTAGACAGCATGCAATGGAGCAGCACCTCTTTTGTCAGTTTATTTTAGAGCATGCAGGCATAAAACACACTGGCTGGGTCTGCCGCATAGCTGGCGAGCATCTAACCAGCATTCTGCGGGTTTGTGACGAGCAAAGTTGAGAGTTACTTTCATAACACATACAGGGGACAAGACTGTCAGCTAATGACCATATTGGTCACACCAATTGACAGCACTGGCAGGGCAGTAGCTCATTATGTGCAATTTCTGGGTTCCTTTTACACATTCAATGAGAGGCAGAGGAATAAATGGATTTACAAAACTCACAGACTCGGGTCTTAAAACACATGTGTTATTACAGTGAAGATTATAGCTTTAAATCTGCCACTTTTGTCTCCTAATATAGTTGCTGGCTATTATTAACTACAACCTAGGGGTTGCCCTGAAAACATAGAGCAACGGAGCAGCAGATGTTGCTATTAATGACAGCACTGGAGGTATTCTGCTCTGATCACTTTAATGTCATTTTTGGCGCTAGATACTGATTTTTGTCATGCGGTTTCCAAACGTCCATGCAATATATTCTGAGCTGATACAAAAAAAACATGATGTTTATTCAGTTGCTTGAAGGTGACTTCATGCAAAAAAATATAAGGGGGTCCACTTGTGTTTTTATAAAGTTTTAACCTTCAGGCTTGTTGTGAGATCTGGTTGACAAAATAGGGGAATTCTGGGGGGAGAAAAGAGTAACTTCAGCTGCTTTTCCCAAGAATGCAAGTAATGACAAGTAATGACCACAAACGTCTTGATGGCTTCATGAACGAGCTTGACCGATTTGGTCACATACTACCTGGCGATATCCTCTGAACATTTTCAAGTCGTGTTAGTTATTGAGTTGTACGCCAAAATGCTGTCTTGCATTATTTGTCATCGCTTGAAAACACGAGGGGTTTAGGTTTTTTGAATAATTTGCAGTCAAGAAACCGCAACTGCATAATCCAATTAGGACATTAGACACGCTTGTGGCTTGACTGTGTGATCCTGTAATATCCTGGCTCGCAGAGAGACCACCCTCAACGTACTACGCTTCTCTGGAAATGGAAAAAAGGAATGTTCAATACCTCAGCAAAGTGTATCTTTCCATTATAACTACATCCATATAGTGGCTATAATATACTTGCGATTTCTTCTTGGGGAGCTCAGACGAGAAAGCAGACTTGACTGTAAGTTTAACCTCAAATAAGCAAACAAGTGCAATGACGCTTCTGCAGAGAAGCTGACTAAATAAAATATATGATGCAAAGGGCTACGAGAGCCAAAAATACTGTCTACAGGTTTCACTCCAAGTACTAAAGGGAAATTCTGAACACATAACACAGATTTAAACAGGTGGCTGCAAAGGTCTGAGACATTTCTCTCGGGAGCCCTGACGAGGCATGAGTTCAGCATGTTTAAATGAACACAAACACAATCTTTGTAAGATGAAGCTAAGTGTAAGGAATCTGTTTACAGCAGCAATTTGACATCTATTGACAAGTTAAGGAACAGAAACTAGGCAAGCAAAGACTTGCAAAAGCATATTAACAACACCCACAGCCATAGCTTATTTTATAATGACAGTTTATCCCTCTGCCGTGTTTAAAACTACATGTGAACTTCATTCAAACCTCATTTCAAAGAAATAGTACATGCACACATTCGGTACAAACTTCAATCACTCACAACAAGTGACCATTGCTTACTTATTATCATCAAAGACAGACCAGTTAAACTAAAGCTTTATACATTCGACTGACAATGTCTTCAACTTAGGAAATGCAGTCATTGTAAGAAGCCCAGAGCATGTGAACACAATAACTTCTGGCTACACAAGTTTAATTGCATGCTCAACGCAACGTACTGTACGTTTTTGTTAATACAGTAGCTAATACAGTCTTTTTCTTTTTACTGTCATGGCAGAGAAACTTCATTTCAAATTTTGTGCATAAAGCAAAACGTGTGCATTTACCCTTTATTTACTCTACTTTATTAATAGTTTATTATCAGCCGATAACCAGAGATATGTTGGGCTGTAAGAATTCAAGCAACTGCGAACAAACAGAAACAAAACACAAATGTCATGTCTGGCCTCCGAGAAGTCTTTGAGACATGCTTCTATCTGAAACACAAAAGCTACTATAGAACTGGAGAGCTGCCAGAGACACTGAGCTCCACTAATCCCTGGGCTACTGGTGATGGCTTACAGCCCAGTATTTTTAGCCTTTTACCCAGAGTGCTGGAGGGCAAGCCTGGATGTGTGAGAATGGAGAGCAGTCAAGTATTCAGGCTTTTGAAAGATGAAGTCACCTCAGCTATGTGTGAGCTTTTATGTGTGTTCTTTTTCCAAAACTGTATAAATTTGACGGACCGCTCACAGTGTCTACAGTGTGTCAATAGAGACCAGCAATAAATCTTACATTGAAGTCTTATCGCTGGACAAAACTGGGCCTTCTTCAAGCAAAACCTGCCATTTTGTTATTTGCTAAACCACATTCAGTTCCAAAACCATGCTCTGTTTTTCTTATAGAACACAAAAAAGAGAATTTGTGAAGAATCCTCACCCAGCTCATTTTCATAACAACATGTTATTTATGGTACTGTAAGTCCCCCCCTCGCTGCAACTGTAAAATCTCACTCTCCTGTCAGCATATTTAAAATGGTTTATGTTATGATAACTGGATTATAAAATGTTGAAATTGTTTCAATAACTATTTTTATAAGAAATACAACTGGAAAAAAAGAGAAAGAAATACATAAATCATATATTTTTCTAAATCTTTCCAGCTTGTCCACATGCACATTGTGAAGTAAACAAACCGGCTGTTTAACTGGACTTATTAAGAACTTAACTATAAGGCTGACATATTAAGTGTTGCAAAACTTCTAGCAAAAAGACAATTACCTTTTTTAAAGTTAAGGTAGGACTACACCCAAAATAATCTGTGTTATTACATCTCTCATTGGTATGAATGATTATTATGAATAATTGTCAACATGGCAGAACCCATTTCAATTCCTACAGGTTGTCACTGCTGTCAATGATGACTCTATTCAACATGTCTGGATGCTACATTCTTCTTCTTATTATTATTATTATTAGAAATTACATTGGTATTTTTTCACAAACAACTCTTGTACTAAGTTCTTATTGGAAAACAGGTCATCAACAGAACATGTTTTTAGATGACCACTGTGTATGTGTGTGCATTTCAAAGATAGAGAGGGTAATTTATGAACACAGAGCATGACTCAATATCAGATTGATCAGAGAAGCAGCAGTACGAAGGAGACAGAGATTTTGTAATGGTAGAGTCTCTCTTATTCTTCCAAATCATTCTTGAGATCCACCTTCCCAGAGAATGTCATCCCAGCCCTGCTTTTACACACCTGTCATTTTCAGGTGAACTCAAAGACCTTGACTGACTGGTTAAAGTTTGTTTGAACTAAGCATTGCAGGAAAGTAGGGTTATGTCTAGAACTTCATTCTTTTAAACTCTTGTGAGAATCACATTTGCTGCTTCAAGGTTAGTGGGTCTCTACAATTATACTGTAATTATATACCCGTCTGCAATATGAGATCAATTCATCTCACAAAAAATGAGTAATTGAAATGCATCTGAACACATCTGACACATGCAATTTAAAGACAGAGCGCAGCCCTTTGTTAATATTCTTTAAAGCAGATGAAATGATAAGGAAAAGGCAAGTGCATATTTAACAGCTAAACAGTTTAACTATCAAACGTTGAAAAAAGTACCAACCAGTATCAACCCACCATTCCAAACAAGGAATGTCAATATTAAACAAACGAAACACTGATCAGCCACAACATTAAACTGCTTAAAGGGAGAGTCATTGATTGCATCATTACAATGCCGTCTGTCAAAGATATATATTCGGCAGCAGGTGAACAGCCAGTCCTTAAGTTTCGCATAAAAAATGACAAGGGCCAAATAGTGATGGCTAAATAACTGGCTCAAAACATTTCCAAACTGCCAAGTCTTGTGGGCTCTATGCTGTGGTGAGTACCTACCAAAAATGGTGCAGGGAAGGACAGCCAGTGAACCGGTGACAGGGTCATGGGTGCCCAAGGCTCACTGATGCACGTGGAGAGCGAAGGCTACCTCGTCTGGTCCGATTACACAGAGGAGCTATTGTAGCTCAAATTACTGAAAACTTAATAACTTAATGCTGGCCATGATAGAAAGGTGTCAGAATAAACAGAGTTCCCAAGATGACCACCACTGAGTTGCAACATGGAGCAATGGACGAAGTTTGCCTGGTCTGAGAAATCAGTGCATGTCTTGTTTACCTGGGGAAGAGTTGCAGTATGGGAAGAAGGTAGGCTGGTGTGTAATCGTTTGGACAGTGTTCAGCTGGGACTTGTGTTATTTCGAAGAACCACCTACCTAAAGATTGGTGCACACTACAAACACCTCTTCATGGTGTTTCCTTTTGGCTGTGGCCTTTATAACCCCACTGCAAAAATAGCTTCGCAATGGTTTGAGGAACAAGAGTTTAAGGTGTGGCCTTGGCCTCAATCCATTTGTGTATCGATAATTTGTTTAATCCAATCCATGCAGGCCTCACCTCACAATCTACAGGATTCAAAGGAATGGTTGACTCACCCAAGCTATCCATGTACAGTACATGCCTTTCTTCATTCAGATGAACATGGAGTTATATTAAATAATATCCTATCTATGACTCGATGCCTCAGCACATTGACTTAATACTGGAAAGGTTGCTTTGTTATTGTGGCTTAAATAATGTATATATAAAATAAAAATAGGGCTAACACTTTATTTCCACTGTAGACATTCTACTAACAGTAACTTGGTAACTACCTGTCAACTAGAAGTCATTAGAGCATCATTCTACTAACCTTAAACCTACCCTAACAGTATACTCTGAGAGTTAGTAGACATGTAGTTATGAATTGATAAGATTTAACTGACATGTAGTTGACATGAGTTGCTTATACTGTAGTTAGTGGAATGTCTAAAGTAGACTATCAAAATAAAGTGTAACCAAAATAGTAAGTAAGGTAACAAACACGAACACAGGAAATGTGATACTACAAAGGAATGTAAAATAAAACTAAGGGTCCATAGAAATATGGATGCTAAAAAAATACTTGACTAATCATAAAGATAGACATCACAATGTCTGCGCACTGAGTTAATGTTATACCTGAAATTAAATCTGATCTTATTTCATATTTTAATTAATACTTTTTGAGAACTGCTTAATCTGGCCTCAAACTGAATATGTTTATATTTATATTTTAATAAGATGTACATGCATATTATAGAGCGTATTGTGAACTATTCACCCATGGCTATGATTTAACATTAAAATAACCAACCTTGTAAAGGTTCACTTTCAGTAAAAACGATAGATTTACAATTAAATGTTCAGGCGATGTATCTGCTGCCCAAAATGAAATCAATTGGAGGATCATTTATACAATATTATCCAGCTCTAAAAAGTAATATATGTTAAAGATTTTAGACTTACTGTAAAGCTTCTTTAAAAAAAAAAAAAGTTGTGTATTGTGAAAGTTGTATTGTATTGTATGCGCTATACAAATAAATTTGACCTGACTCATATTATGAGTCCCAGACCATTAACATTTTTTATTACAGGTGGTCACATACGGCTTGAGATTCTCACAGCACTGGTGTGTTATCTTTAGGGTTGCATGATTTTTCACCACTTGGCTTTTTCCATCATGCTCTCTCACAAGAGTCTTTGCTGCAGTTCTGTCACTCAGCGCTCTGGGGCTTGTTTGCCCCTTTTTTATTACTGTCAGCACTTCATATTACCCGTGACATAACCGTCATATGCATTTTCCGTGGCGAGGGTTGAACTAAAATGGTTCATTACACACTCTGGAAGTTCTTGCCAGGTTCCTTAACGTTGTTGTTTGTTCTAAACTCTGTTGGTTGTCTGTTCAGCATATTTGTGATCAGATCGTATAATTCAGTGTTTATGAATAACTGATGAGCAGCGGAGTAGATTTCAGTAGACAAAGGGAAAGCAACACCTCTACATGGTATTGCAGTAAAGCAAATGATGCCCTTGTCTAGTTGAACACTAATGTTACTGCATACCGACAGAACATAACTTCTCACATGTGGCAAGAAATTAATATTGTGAGTTTTGGTTACACGTCACTTGAGGTGAGTATGAGAGCATCAGGTGACTCTTCTCTCTTTTACCTCGGGTAAGGAATTTCACCTTAACAGTAAAAGGGCAATCAAGGAAGTAACTAAAGTGCAAATTGGAGGAAGTGTGTCAGCTGATCAATCTGAGTCTCTTTCCGTATAATAGAGTTACAGTTAATATAATAAAAAATCAGATACCGGATACATTTACTTCAGTTCCTTCTCCTCGAGAGCTTTTTCTGAATTGCAACTTTCCACACCGCTGTGTGCAAAACTGTCATTCTCTCTGTCCACTGCGTGACAAATGAGTGACATTCCATTCACAAGCTCAAGATCATGACCTTCCGCTGAACAGTTCTTTGAATGCACCATAACGGTAAGCGTTGCATGTGAGCTATGAAATAGTTTGGCTCACGAACAACATGATGTCAGAAGAGAAGAGATCATCTGGGAAAAGAAAAGGCTCCCGTGGGAGAGGAAGTGTCAGTGGATCACATTAAAAACCTGATGTTGTTCGTAGTATGGGATAGAGATTATAGAAAACAGATGTGAGGAGACACAGTATAACTAATCACACTGAAAATCCTGACAGTTTGAGATATGGACTACTAAACAAAAGTTCGGGAGGAGCTTGTTTATCGTCTGCTTACATCACCCCCATGACCTTCAACATCCTTTCAAATCTTTAAAGTTTACTTAGATTTAGCGTGACACTTTAACCGTATTCAAAGACAATATTATTGTTATGCATGTCTCCAACACTCTGGATTTCATTTGTTTAGTTCTTGTTGTGGCCAGAATACACTACATGATTTACAGATTTAAGCTGACGCTAGTTGCTGAAAGTGTAGTATCCTATGATCACAGACTCAGATTTTAGCTTCAGTCAGAGAACTTAGACATATTTGATATTTTCAGCCAGTACTGTGCACGTTGTTTTTAGTTGTCTTGCATTACCTAACAAAAAGGTACATGACTCTGACTTTGTTGTGATTGGAACAACTTAAAAGTCTGGTAGTCTGTGATCATCGGTCATTTCAGCTTTGCCAGAGCTACACATTGTGTACACCTGTGTGTCATTTTCTTCCTGTCTTGTATATTCCCATGTAAATATAGCTCTTAATTTAATCTCTTCTCTTTGCTTCCACAGCCACCCAATGAGAGAAGAGCGGACCTTAAAATGGGTCTAACAGCAGTACAAATCCTTCTCCTCTCACACTGGGATTGCTCCCTCGAAGACCACACACAGGATTTTTTAGATCTGGCCCTCCATCCACTACACCACTGACAGCCTCTGCATGTTTTTCCAGGCATGGCTCAAAGCTGAGAGGAGAGCATGTCTGCTCAGAGTTGGTCCTTAGTGAGTAGTTGGACTGGGTGTTCATGCATTGTGCATCCGGTTTTACAATATTTGTGTGAGAGAGAAAAAGTGACTGCACCAGTCTCAGCTCATGCTCCTGAGCTCATCCAGCCTCTTCCCAAGCCTGCAACTGATGCAGAGCTTCCGTGAAGCCAGAGTCTATTCCCAGCATGGAGCTAGAGCATTGGTCTCAAACTCAATTTCTAAATGGCCACAGCTTTAATCAAACACCTGATCCAGGTAGAACTAGAAACTTCCAATCAGGTGGGATTTAGAGCTGGTTGGAGCTGAACTCCAGGAGTTGAGTTTAAGACGCCTGAGCTAGAGACTTCCAGTGGCAGAGCCTGATGCCATGTTCACCTCATTCAAATATTGGTTTCACTTAATTTTCATGTTCCCTTTAACACATTCTGTTGACTATAAGTAACGTTGCACCTGCGTATCTACTCATCTCATTAGACTGGTAGGGTTACGGTTAGAATAAGTTGAGATGTATACTTGCAAATTTATTTAGTTACATATTCAGTAGTTGCAAATGAATGAGAATAAGTTGACAGGTAGTTACAGAGTTAGTAGAATGTATAAAGAGGACTATCAAAATAAAATGCAAACAGCTTAAACTTTCATCAAGTAAACATATACTTGTAAAGTTTCTAATAGTCAGTATGTTGTAAACCCATCAAAATTAAAAAGTATTAATCAGACAGTCTACTAATACTCCAATAACTGCTAGTTGGCATGCAGTTGCAAAGCTTATTAAATATTATGTAATAGTCCTTTAAAATCCCTTAATTATGAATCAGTTTTTTCACATACAGGCAGCTTTTCAGTTCACTAAATGTTAATTGATGGACTGGAGTAATTGCATCTATACTTTTGCATCTCTTTTTTTAGTGTGCACTTAGTGAGTTTATAACTTTTAGTGTTCATAGTAAATATCTGCAAACAACTCAGTGTCACTGCTTTGGTCTCACCACAAAAACAAGTCCTGAGACACACACACATGCATAAGTCCTCACACACACAAGACAGTTAACAGTCTCGAACACAGACAAAGCGAACTTGCTTTCAGCGAGTTTGGGCTTGCTGGTTGTGTGGTCTCTCGGCTGGCAAGTAAGGGTCCCCCAATTACTTCAAATGCATGCCAATCATTCCCCCCAGCTGTTGACCCCAAACAAAGCCTTTTCTCAGACACCCCCCAAACCCCCAGCTGTCTACCACAGAAACCCAAAACAAAGACAGATGTGAGGAAAAGTGTGAGTTACTCGCACAAGCCAAACAGAAACCTTCGAGGAGTCCATTCGTGTTTCTGATTTGGCTTGGAATGCACTTTTTCAATTCTCTGGACAAAAACATGGCAATCCTAGCCAGATCTCAACAGATGTGTCAGCAAGATGGATTTAGCGTTAGTCCGCGATGTTCGTTCAGACGGAGTGTTTCAAGATGCTTTTATGACATTTCAAACATCACAATGAATGTTAGAGATACCAGAGAAAGACAGCGAGCGGATCGTTTTTGCACAATATCTGCTCAGTGTCAGCGAAATGAACCTGACCCTCCAACCCTGAGCCCGTCTGAGCTGATTTTGTTGTCAGAGCAGCTCCTCCAGGAGGTGAGGGACCCGAGAAACACTCCACTAGAAAAAGAACACCTCCTCTGTGGGTACTGAAAACACCTCCTCCTACTCCAGGGGTAGGAGAACATGGATGGATTTCAGGTTGCAGTGCTGGAGTCTCATCTAGAGTTTGTCTGGCTTGACCCAGCAGTAAAAAAAAGCAACAGTGGTAGATCAAGCCAAGCAGCAGTGGCAGCCTGTTTTACATCTTTCCGCCCCCACGTGTGGCAGCCAAAAAACCCTAATGACTCCTTTCATAATGATCACGCTCAAGCAAATGTTTACCTGTCGGGTGCGGTTTGCGATTACTGGTTTGACAGGTGGATATACCATAAGACTTGCTCGATGTGTTTATTGTTTATGAGTTTCTGAATTGTGAAGGGCTTGAATTAAGCAGAAGTCATACAGGTGTTGTGCATCATGTTAGGAGAGCAGTAACTGGTTAACATTTTATGTACTCAAAACTGTACTACTTACATTTCTACTTTCTATTAGACAACATTTATTTTATATATTCACAGGTTTTACAGCACTTAGAGGTAGTCTCCCATAAGATGCATTTAGCCAATATCTTACTGCCATTAAAAGTAACAAAACTGTAAAAAAGTAAAAGAGTATCCATTCAATGACAATGCTTTAATCAAATATTTCTTATATATTTTCCATATATATTTATATATTAATTGCATTCAAAACAAACTTTTTTGCTTACATATATGTGTGTATATTAATATTTTTGTATATAAAGACGCACATGTTTATTTGCATATATATATATATATATATATATATACACACATAATAAATAAATATAACATTTTGCATAAATATATACATGTTTACATTTATGTACATAATAAATATACACAGTACACACATATATGTAAGAAAACACTTGATTTTTGATGGTTTGGCAACACTAATATATATTAATCGCATCCAAAATAAAGGTTTGTTTAAATATACGTGTGTATATTTATTTTGTGTATTTAAAGACGCACAAGTTTATATATTATATAAAATATATTTAATAAATAAATATAACTTATTTTTGATAAATAAATATGCTTATATTTATATGTAGATAATAAAAATACACAGTACACACACATATAATATGTAAAAAGCAAAACAACTTTTATTTTGGATGCAATTAATTGTTTGACAGCACTAATATATATTATATATAAATCACATCCAAAATAGTGTTTTTTGTTTACATATATGTGTGTATATTTATTTTGTATATTTAAAGATGCACACGTTTAAATTTATATATTTAATAAATATATATAACAATTTTTATGTTTGTGTTTATATGTACAAAATAAATACACACACATATAATATACATTTATTTTTTATGCGATCAATCGCGTTTTATCATTTGACAGCACTAATATATATATATACATATATACACACATAGGAACTTTAACCAAATGCAGCACATTACTATAATGGCTTAAACAACAGCACGTTTGAGAATGAACCATACTAAAACCTAGTGGTAAATCAGTCATGACACTCATGACCATCTTCTTCTAAATTCTTAACTTAAAAAACAATTGTAGTCAGTTCTATGATTTTCATTTTTGGGACTGTAATCAGTCATGACCACTAAATGCATGTCAGCATGAAACAGCTCTCCATGATGACGAATCTTCAGAAACACAGCCTGCACCCCTAAAATGATCTGTGAATTCACCAGTGAACTGTTTGCCTCATAAGAACAAAGAGCTCCCAAATAGCAAGAAGATGACGGGACATGACGGCAACAGTTGAGTGACACACACAGGATGTGAACGAGTCACCGTGACCTTTAGAGTCACTGTGGGCTGTGGCTGTCTAATGAGACTTGCTCTCTGGGTTCCCAACACCAGTCACTGGCACAATAGCTGAGATGTTGAGAAATATCACGCTGTAAATTTGTCAGTTCTTGTCATCATAGAACACAGAAAAACTGCAGATGTACACACGCAGGATGGCTAAAAATCAATCGGACACGGATAGCCTTTCCAGAATGTTTGAAACATTTGACAAAGAAAAGTGTTTTCCATGTGCTAGAGGGGCCAGATGGATGAGGATGACATGTTTATTCACTTGGCACTAATATTTTGTTTGGCAAGGTCACATGAGTATGTACTTAAAATCATTAACAGAGTTGCCAGTCTGCTACAGCTGTAACCAGGTGTAATATCCAAAGGACAAGTTAATGGGCAATACCTGGAACATCCAAAAGGCAAGCTTTATTTCTTGGGAATTTCTCAATTATGATTATGTACTAAATATGAATGCTGTCATTGATGTTTTGCTTAATTAAGCAATTGTTGAGATGCACTATGTGTAAGTGTATGAGTTGGTGTTTAGCCATGGCGTTTTTGCTTAAGAAAAGCATCAAAGTTCTTCTGCCAAAATCGTACATTAAGTCTTGGAAATGTAGCAGTACATCTTTCCCCAATAAGATGCTTGAGTTGAGATAGCGTTCATGCCTGTAGCACAAATGATGTGGGACAAGTTAAGCATTTATAATTGTTTTGAGTTTAATAACTGGTCTTGGAGGAATATAACGACAAATTTAACAGAATTGGCACACTTGTTCCATAAAACAAGTTTACCAAATAAACCAGGCTTATGGCAGATAGTCTGACTTATTTTAATACAAATTAACTGG
>JAUCMT010000047.1:2635341-2649985 GCA_032357475.1 Enteromius thamalakanensis
GGCAAGAAGAGGCCGATTGGTTGGCCGAATTTTGTTTGCGCGCATTAAACCCCACCTCTTCTTGCTGATTGGTTAGCCGAAGTTTGTTTTTGTTGTAGTGCATATGTTTTGGAATTGCAGCCTCTGTGTTGTCTTTCGAGACCAGGTTTTTTCCCAATGTATGAGGGCAGACAGCAAGACGATCAAGGGGTGATGCATAAAGCACCTTTAATGATCAGTAGACACTTGCAACAAAATAAAGTGTTTCCCAAAAACGAAGCTACCTGAATTTGGGAAATGTTATAGTAATGGCATCATATAAGTGTCTTTGGAACATACAGTCCCGGTATGTTTCATGTGACAAGAAAGCATGACGGATAGAGCCATAGTTATCTTTTGAAATCACAACATTATGAGACTAATAATGTATTTACTGTAGGAAGCCTGAGAAGCAGCACAGCAATAGTCTCCCTTCACTCTGATCTCAATGGTGCTTATGAGAAACAATATGAACAGGGCACAATATCTTAACTACATATGTAGGGGTAGTAGAGCAAGACACACACAGTAGGTTGGTGCGTACAGTACCGTGCGTGTGGTTAGCATTAGTAAGAGGTTTAACCACGGGGCTCGACACAGGTCAGCTGCTCAGCGATGGTGACTGTGTGACTGGCACAGCATGGGTGCACCACAGAGCTCCACATGACTCTACCTATCGACCTCACACCATGGCACTGAGAACCCCAGCACCCAGTGACAGGTACGAGAGCTGCTCCACTCTCTCATTTGGGCTTCCACTAAAAGCCTTTTCTAAAAGCATGCAAACATAGCCCTTAATGATGTGTTTTTCCTGACCATAAAAGCATAAAAATGGACTCGAGGAGATGGGAATCCTGACATGCTTTGCATGCAGGTCTTAGTAACGTAGCATTTATGGTTCTTGTTGTAAGTTGCGTGACAATATAATGACACAGGATCTATGACACTGATTCTATGGGTGCGCTGATACATTGATCATCTTCGTTCCAAACAGAAGACTGAAATGTCTTTTACGGAACCAGTTAATCTTAAAATGACAGCTATATTAGTTACGGTTATTTATATTTGCTGCTGACAGAAATTATATACAGTAGCTTTTTCTACATATTAAAGCATAAGTGGACCTTAGCTACAAGTACTGCAGCTGGTGCCTTGAGGAACCAAAGACTAAAATGCCTTTACGAGGAACCAAATCATCTTAACATGCAAGCTATATTACTTGGTTATTTATATTGAGTGCTTTACAGAGATTATATATGTTTTCCTACATACAGTATTAGAGACGCTTGTGAAATCGAAGTGTAGAAGTACTATGGTTACACTTTATTTCGATATTCCATTTAGACATTCTGCTAACTATAAATAACTTTGTAACTATGTGTCAACTACATGTCAACTAATTCTCATTCATTCTCAACTACATGTCTATTAACTCTCAGACTAGACTGTTAGGGTAGGTTTACATATACTTGCATGGTTTCTGATAGTCAGTATGTTGTAGATCCATCAAACTAAAGCAGACAGTCTACTAATACTCTAATGACTGCTAGTTGACATGTAGACGCAAAGTTACTTACTGTTAGTAGATTGTCTTAAGCGGACTATCGAAATAAAGTGTTACCCCTACTACTACTGATGCTTAGAAGAACCAGTTGAAGAACTTGAAGTTTTCTATAATACATATAAATATATATATATATATATATATATATATATATAATAGAATTTAGCAGTATATTGTTCCCCAGTTCAATCTTAAAGACCAAACACTGATTTGTGCGCATATACAACCCCAGCCAAAACCATCTATTGAGACATTCATCTGTGGTTGTGTGTTTTTGTTTGTTTGCTCACGTTATGCAGGCAGTGCGGCTCTAACAGGCTGAATGAAAAGGCAAACAGCTTTAATTAAAAACTCCAAGTTTGATGCAAGCATAATGAAGCAGAAAAAGCACAAACTCGAGGTGCATTCTTGGTTTGTCTTGCCTACTGTTTTGACATCAACACCCAGTCCACGTAATAAATGTGCATGTATGGTTCATAGCTCAGGGTTTTTACAGTCATCTTATGGTTTTTCAGTCTTCTAATCTTGGCCGGAGTCACTGATCATTTTGGCCCGGAGTCCACCCAAAGCCCTTCGTGGCGGAAAACAGCCTGTGGTGGGAGACGGAAAACACATGACATGGTGGTGCCACTAATTAACGTCATTTCATCAATCTTTGACCACCAAAAGCTATTCGGATTGCATATTGGCTTTCCGGTTTTGCCTGGCAATGCGCTCCTGTCTGCGATGCCCATCACTGCATTCCCAACAACAGCCTACATATCTACAAAACGCACCGCTGACTGGGTTATGGCAGGAGCGGACCCGCCCTCTCTTAAAAAATCGAGGCAGACCTCCAAACTGTGGTCGGAGCCATACTACCAGAATATTGAGCCGTTTGGATGCAAGTGTGCCAAACACATTTAAAGACATTCCCCAGAGCAATAATACCATATAATCAAGGCAGGGTTGGGATGACTCCTGCGGGAGAAGCCATTCTCACAGCTTGTCGAGAAAGCCATTGAGGAAAAACAAACCGGTAGAAATATAAAGACGCGGATTGATGTTTTTCAAGTGGTTACTTGAAATGTCATGCAAGCCAAAGCTGCGTTCATAATCGTAAGTGTGTTTATAGTGGAAATGCTGCACTGTGTTAAGCTGTCCAGCATTGACACACTGCACCTTTAGAAAAGACCATCACGTGACGGTTCAGCCAAACAACGGTTTAAGTTCGATGTAAAGAAAACATGCATGTGTTTTGGTGAAATGTCTGTGGGTGTGTGTAGGAAGTGGTCAGATGTGAGGATCTTCAGTTGCAGACACTGCTATTCTCTGGCACTGAAAGGCGATCCACCGCAGCTCAGGCAGCCGCTCTCATCAACATTCCCCAGCCCAAGTCTAGTCGGGAGATTTAATCTGAAGTCTTATGCAGCAAACTGCTTCTGTACAGGGGCTTTCCTGAGAGTCGCGGCCAAAAAATGCCATCGCAAACAGATCAAACTGACCACAACTACCTTTGAATAAAACTGCAGCTCTGTTGATCTTCTCGTCATGCAGCTCTCTGTGCTCATATCTGTTTTTGCCACTCATTTCCCACTGTGCTAGGGTTTCATAAAGCAGCAGATGATGATTGAAGAGCAGGCGCTTTTACAGTAGTGACTCCACCCCCTGGTGGAAACACCAGGCACTGCAAGTACTGCTGCACCTATTGATGGACAGGTGAAAACATGACTCGTTTAGTAAACGAAAATCAATGACTGATGAATTACATGAGGAGTGATGCACAGCTTTCACTGTAGATCTACAAATGCAAAAGATATAGAGTCTGAGGGATTCCTAAAGAAATACCGTTCTGACTACACAATAACCAGAGCAGACCTTATAACAAGGTTATAATGCACATGCATCTTTAACATCTTCAACACAGAACACGTGAGCAACAGCTGGTGTTCAAATAAACTGTGTCAACTGATAAATACTAGTTCCTGGTTAGCAGGTCGAGTGCATTTCACCAGTCTTCCTTCCTTTTATTAATGACAAGACATCCGTCATAACTTACTGTTGGGAAAGCAATGCAACTGTGTGCAAACACATCGCATAAGTTGCATTTAGGTGGCAATTACAAGCTTCTCACATATCAGTCTTAACCCTAATTTCAGTTCAGGTTCCCCACGTGTGACCCCAGGCTGGCTTCCTCGGGAGATCTGCATAAACTTGTCAAAGCCAGGTACAAAAGAATCTCATTCCATGGATATTCAGGGCTTATTTTCCCCGTGTTTTCCCAGCACGTAACCTCTTCCCCTTTCGCCCCTCAGGCTGTTTGAGGTGAGCTCTACATCTTGACAAAAAAAAAGTGTGCATCCCCCGTATTGCGGCATTGTTCAAACCAACCATTTTGTCCCCAACCAACTGAACCAGGTCTCCCTGCGACTGCTGTTGAATGAGATACAGCAGAAATAAACACTGGGCACCTGCCGCTGCAGTCTGGAGGGGACGGCTGGTAAAAACTAAAGCTTTGCATTCTTGTGGCCAGGATGACAATTTCAGCAGCGGCTCAACTAAGCAAGGAATCCCACCCAACCCTCAGAGACACAGACCGAGGTCAAACAGAGACTGTGTTTAAGTTTCACATATGCTCCACCGCACTGGGGAAATTGGGTATGCAACATTGACCCTCTATTTAAGTAAATCAGTGGCCAGAAGATTCATTCGCCTCATGGAAGGTATTTATTTGCACGTTAGTGGAAGCAAGTGTGACAACATGTCAGAAGGTAATGGTTTCGTGCTGTTTCTGGCACAAGGTTGAAATGACTTGTTTGATTTGCGATTGCGTCCTTGTCTTGAGGAGTCACCCCCCTCTTTGACTGTAGAGTTCAACAACAAGCCTAGAAAACGACACCCCTATCAGCATTGGAAATTAACACTCATTGTGCGAGATAAGAACACCCATAGTGGAGTATATCACTAATGAGCTTCCTATAGATTGTTTGCATGACCCGATAACATGGAAGTGCAAGCAGTTTCCGTCAAAGTCAGCAGAGTGCTGAAACTGGCAAAGGTTTGAGTACTTTTAAACAATGGCAAGTTAGCCTCACATACGCGTGACAAATTGAATGTTAAAAATATCAAGACATTTATTAGACACAGCCTCTTGACACTGCATATCTGCTCATTATCAGACATCGCAGTTTATCGTTTTCCATTAAATGTGCCAAAAAAACAAGGGGAAGGTATTCTTAAGAGGCTAACTCCAATTGATAACAATCTTTCAGATCAAATAATGGAGGCTATAAATCTTCACGTGAAGTACTGTCCCACCCATGTGAGCGCAGGCCAGCATTTATTAAATTTATTGACTTCCTAAGAGGGGGTAGAATAGGCTTAGACCCAGTCTGCAACCACTGCAGCCCAACAAACCGGTTTACTGCTTCATAATGTTCAATGGGGCCTGAGGGAGCCACTCCCGCCCTGGCCCTTGATTTGCCCTAACAATATCCTCTCCTTAGCACACCTTTTTACATAGAATCTTCCATCACCGCTGAGCCAAGAGAAATAATGAGACAGTGTCATGAACTTCTGAGCAGTTGTCGAATGGGAAAAATTGTGCATCACTACGAATTCTGGGAGGGCATCAAAAAAGCACACCTGTCCGTGGATTACATCCAATAATTTTGGATTACATGCACTCAACTTCCATATTTTGTGCATGTACATAAAACACATTCATTGCAGTCAGCCATTCTTCTTTTACCCTCCAAACTTGGTTTCACAATTGTTGATACAAGTGACAATGATTTAAAGGCGATGATTAAAAGTTAAACACGTTTCGCGCGTAATGGAAGAATATCAATAAGCAGAAATGCGCGCGTCATAGAGAAACATATTCCAAAGGCGTTCCCGCGGTATCACAATTACCTCAATTAACATTATGCTGGGGGAATGTTTATAGGGGGAACTCGGGAAACTGTAAATTCAACACACATTCTTGAACTTGCGCTTATTAAACTTAGTGAGCGAGCGGGGGTGCCAAAACGACTGTTTATGCTGGATGAAGAAATATTATCTGCGATCTGAACAGACGTTTTGGCCACCAGGTTAGAGATCTTCGTAGCTTTATTGTTAACAGCTGTTGAGAGCCGCTCGTGTCTGTTTTCATTCTTCTACAAGCATCTATGGAAAAGACGAACCTGACCGGCTAGTACCTGCCATTCAAAACACGCTATTGAAATGAGACTTTGATAAATGCGCGGATACGCGCTATTTTAAGAACTTGCAAAAGAAGGGCAAATTTATTGAATTTATAAATAAGTGATTAACCGCAGACTTAATGCAAACATGCACTAAAGCGAACATCCCTCAAACTCAATCTGAACTCTACAGGTTGTCGTGGAGAGAACTTTAAATAACATTTCCTAGACCGCGTTGTCTGTTTTATGATTTTTGATTCATACATTTTTGATCTAACTTGTCTATTAGTGAAGTTCTGAAAAACATGTAAAGACTGAGGAAGAGTTGCTCTGCCTACCCGAAGTAAGCTGTGCACGGTCCAGGCAAGCTGATCAGATGCACTATAATGGTAAATGATAACCATCCCAGGAGAAGGTGTCCATCCAGCATTTTGTAGCGGCTCTGGGGCAGCTCATTTCGTTCGTCCTGAGTTGCTGTGTAAAATCCCTACTTGTGAGAACGGCACTTCTTATACACTCCGAGGATTTCTGCGCCCCTCCCATTCACTTAGAACAGAACAGAACGAGAGAGAGAGAGAGAGAGAGAGAGCTGGGGGACTGACTGGGCAGCTGGATTTTAAAAGTCTGGCTTAATTATTTGCGTTTGCTGTAACGTTAATAGCTGAAAGCTAATAGATTGTGTCTAAGCATGCGCACTAATAATCGTGATGCATCTGAAATGAAATAAATGTGCCGGTTTACTTCTTCTGCATCTGGCTATTCTCTACACTTTTTTAATATCGGAGAAAATCTCCCGAGCTGATGAAAGATATTGAGCACGCTCAACCAACATATGAATATTTTTCCCATTATTCATGTTCCATAATGTTAAAGGGATAGTTCATCATTCATGCATGCAGGAAAATCCTCAGCTGTTCCAATCCAGTGCGAATTTCCCTCCTTCTGTTGAACACCAAAGAAGGTATTTTGACAAATGTGGGAAATCAAAATATCTTCTTTGATGTTTGCTATAAAACAGCATCTCATGTTTAGGAGAAGAGTAAATGTTGAGTGAATAAGATTTTAAACTTTTAACGATTTCGGTTCCACTATGTGTTGTGTACATAGTCTTACATACTAACTAGATGTGTACGTAGTATGCAACCACAGTGTAAGTACATAATATCTACAGCTCTAATATTTGTGTAACTGCACAGACGCAAGTCACATGTAAGTACATGTGTGTCACAGCGCTTTTTGGTAAAGAAAGTGTTACACTTTATATGAAGTGTACAGTTGTTGAGAAGTTACCATGTACTGTACGTACACCGGTATTACACCAACTCCAGATCCAGCTCCTACACTTTACATACCCCTAAATCTACCCATTCACTACTTAGGGAAGTTACCAATACACATTTGTACTTATTTGTAACTTTTATTGCTTGTTAACAGCAACATATTAGCGCCCAAAAAAAAATAAAACGCTTGAAAGCACATATTTATTTATTTATTTATTTTTGACAGGAAAAGGTCTGTTTGATTAGATGTGCACCTGTATTTGGTAATTTCCACAGTGCAGTAAGTTAAGAGAATAATGTTTTTCTCTATTTTCAGGTATACAGTACACCGGACAAACACACCAAGGCGTCTTCAGCACTTGTTACCCAATAGCAGTTCTTGAGAGAGAAAAAAAACTGGCAGAGAATATGCTTAAAAAAACAAAGAAGAAGAAAGATTACCTTGAATAATGTTAAGGAGAAAAATTAAAATTGTTGCAGGTTCAGCAAACTAAGAAAACAGAGCAGGAGTCCATCAAACAACCATTGTAGAGGCAGGTTTGCTGAAATACAGTGATACTTCAATACTAATGTTTTTATCATCATGTAAGCATGCTTTATGTATATGTTTTATTTATATTTATTTATTTTGTAGATGGAGGATTTATCTGTCCGAGATTTACATCAAAAGAGGTCAAGGTCATTTGGGTTAAAGGTCACAGAGTCTGGCGGCACAAGCAGTGATCAACGAGTGCCAAAGAAGAGCAGTGGGGATAGAGATGGTTACTGAGTTGCATGAAGAAAAGCAAACTGTGATGATTTGTCACACAAAGGTAATAAATCACTGATTTGCTTATTTTAGTTTGTCATGACCCTCTCTATTAGGCTATCTTTATTATAATGATATGATTGTTTACACTGTATTATAATTCTTTTCAAAGCCTGTATTGTGACAGGTTCAGAAAAGTCCAATATTTATTACTGACTCATTTTTAAAAAAATTTAATTAATGTGAATGTATTGTATAAATACATTGTGTTGTATTTTAAATTTTATTTTAAATTTATTAATTGATTTATTTATGTTTGTTGGTTTAACAATAATAACATAAATAATAATAATAATAATAATAACAATGTTATTGCTATCTAGAAAAAAGTTTCAAAAAGGAGCTAAGAGGGCCATTAATGCACCTTTAAGTGAAGGTTCCAATTAGAACCTTTTCAAAAATAAACCTTTAAGGTTCCCCCACAGTTCCAACCAGGAATTTTGGGTTGTTACGTGTGTTACAGAATATTGTACTTACACTGTGGTTACATACTACAAGCACATGTAGTTACTATGTATTAGGGACACTTAAAGTGGGACCAAGAGTGCAACCAAATTTACTGGCAGAGAGCAAATACAGGTCTATCATTTGTATTCAATCTTGACATGTTTCGCAAGATCTACAGTAGGTGAAACTTTTAATAAGATAGGAAAAAAAAAAAAATGATTGGAAGTTATAAATCATGATGAGAGATTTATTTTGGCAAGAGCAGAAGAGAACAGGTTGTCTGTTCTTGTCGGAATGCTTTTTATTGACAAGCAGTGAAGACAACATACAGTATATGACTCTAAATCTAATCTGCTCTGGCTTCAAGGACATACCAATTATTGACACCCAAAGAATGATGTGTCATTAACAGAACATAAATAGCACAGATGAAACACAAATCTTGGCATGATTATCCACCACTTACACATTTTTGTTTTGGCAGCGAGTTGTTAGCGAGATAGGGATCTGCTGGGCTGCTTCCAGCTCACTCTTGGGTACACCTGGAAGGAGCCCTTGACATGCTTGAAATGCTGCAACAATATGGACCTTTTCATCACAAGGATCACAGTAGCAACAACAGGTGGGCTACTGGAAGCTGTTGCCAAGTTTCTGTTTGCTAAGCTGGATCGTGACACAGGTACAGGGTGAAACGGCATTACTGGGGATCTACCTGAGCAGCCACGAGGCAATGACGTCTGCTTTGTTGACACCGGATGATGGGGAGCTCGGCCTCACAAATTAAAGAACTGGATTTAAAAGACTAAATGGCAAGATTCTGTAATTCCTTTAAGCCTAGGTCTCCTAAAGTCAACACAAAATCAGAATGGATCGTATTGACTTTCTTAGCATGCGTTGTTTGGAGTAAGTTATTTCAAATAAAAGCGTTTGCCATGTACGCTACCCTTTTTTAATCTGACGACAAAAAAATCCCTCTCATTTATCAACCCCTCCCCTCCAAGCACCTGTTTTATAGGTTTTCTGGATCCCATTAAATCCAGTGGAAAAGGAGCTACTGTACGTGTGTATCCTAAGATATGACAACCTACTTTATCTATAAAGGAAAGTTTGGTCATAATTTACTCAACGTCATGTTGTTTCAAATCAGTATATGTGACCCTGGACCACAAAACCAGTCGCTGGGGTATATTTATAGCAACAGGAAAAAATACATTGTATGGGTCAGAATTATAGACTTTTCTTTTATGCCAAAAATCATTAGGATATTGAGTAAATATCATGTTTCCATTAAGATATTTTGTAATTTTCCTACTGTAAATGTATCAAAACATAATTTTTGATTATTGATATGCATTGCTAAGAATTTCATTTGGACAACTTTAAGGGGGATTGTCTCAATATTTTAAGTTTTTTTGGCACACTTCCAGATTTTCAAATAGTTGTATCTCAAATATTATCCTATCAGTGAGTGTATTTACATTAGGTTTACTCAGCTTTCATTTAATGCATAAATCTCAATTTTGAAAAAATTGACACATTTTGTGGTGCAAATTCACATATGTTTCTGTCTTATGTTGAACACACAAGAAGACATTTGGAAAAGTTTTGAAGAACCAAACAAGTAGAAACTTTGGGGTGAAGTGTTTCTTTAATTTCAAGCACAGGCCTAGACAGCAGACCGTGTTGTGCTGCTTAGAAAGACCACCATCGTCTCTTACAAGCTTTTGAACGCAAGAAATTTAACCAGAGATTCACACTAAATGCATCGTCAAGCATGTTTTAAACAAGTCTGATTCGTAAAGTCTTTTCACAGTCCAAACCTGCTAATATGATGTTTGTTGTTTAGCGAGCACACGTGCAAGGATAGAACACACAATCTGTGCCACATGTTACTGTTGAGATCTAACACTGTAAAACGAAAAAATAAAATAAATGACAGATGATGCATCTTTTGAAAATGTCCCAGGTATGGCCACTGTCATCTTGTGCTGATGATGTCATTTGGAGCAGGTGTCTATGCAGCAGTGATCATGTGATGCATGTGCATCAACACACTGTCACAGCTGACTTATTCTTGCAAAAATGCAATGACAAGACTTTCAAATCTATAAAGATTCTAAAATCCTTTTATACCTAAAAAAAAAAATGGTTATGGGTTTTAAAGGAATAGTTTTACCAAAAAATTTAAATTCTGTCATCATTTGCTCACCCTCAAGTAGTTCCAAATAATATTTTGAAAAAAGTTTGTGACCAGGTTGTGATTTCTATGGAAGTCAATGGTGACCAAAACAGCCTGGTTACACATTTCTTATATTATTATTACTTGTGTGATTTGTAAAAGACTTGCACAGCGCAAACAGGCAATTCCAAACTACTGAATTCAATACTGAACTGTAAAGAGGTAAATAAAGGAAGCTGTACAAATGGATGGTTTTTATAAGAGGAATTTAAGTTTTACAAACTAATATAAAATGAGTAAATGTTGGGGGGGCAGTAGCAAAACGTAACTTTTCACGCATTAGTTTGCGATATATGTTCACACTGCATTCAGTGAATAGGGTATGCGTGGAATTTAACTGAAAGCTCATAGAGACATGTATGTTTATGTTTCTTTTAGGTATGCATGGAGATTTACCCGAGAAAAAAAGACAGCTGAAGAAGATGATTGACAGGTCATTTGCAATGATGTGTAAAGCCATGTCTTGGTTAGTAAAGAATCATGCCTGTTGCCTTTGAGGCTTTTATGGTTAGGTGTGTAAGACAAATTCACTCACATACACAGTGCATCCATGTCTGTGGATTTATACTTGTGTTTTTCCAGATCAGACATGCCCAAACATGCACCTGTAAATGATCATAATATCAGCAGATTTGAGCATGTGCACAGGAGTGATTAACCGGTCAAAAGTGACTTTACGTTTGAAACCACCACTTAAAATACTTTCTGTTCTAAAGTCAAATACAAGAAAACATAAGAAATAAGTCTTTCAGTTAAATGTTTTCAGAATTAATTGTCCAAAATACAAGTTTTTATATATGTGTATATACTGTGTGTTTATTATGTAGTCTTCTTAAAAATACAAACACGTGCATGAAATATTTATTTATATATAATATAAATTAGATTAATATAATCATGCACATGTACAGTAAATATTAAAAAAAATATGTACTGCATGTGTGTGTCTTTATAAATATACACAGCAGATACACAAACATTATATTAACAAAAACGTTTATTTTGGATGCAATTAATCGTGATTAATCATTGCTTAGCACTTGATGCCCATACAAAACCTTATGCATTTACTCAGATTATAAGTATTTTTTTAAATTATTATTTAAAAATTAACTTTTTTATTAGCGAAAATCATAATAGAATTTGAACATAAATTAAATGAAATAATTGGAGATTATTTTTGCAAAGAAATAATTTAACAAAAAACTAAATTGGACCAAGGTGTTCAAGTACTATTTTAGAATTCATATTTCAAAATTTCATGCGATACAAAATATTGTTTTCAATCTGTTCCATATAGTTTTGGGTTTGATTAATTACTGCAAAGAAAACAGCTGTTCAACATGACTACTTTTTGTTTTGAGATAAATCTGTCTCTTTGCATAAGACCCTATAGAAGAATAAATCAGTGTTAGTTTCTATCCCAACTGTAAGTAAAGGTGAGTACAACTAGGCTGGGAACTGGCTTGTGAGGTTCTTTTCATGCAGTATATTCCTCATGTCGATGTGTGTAAGTTGAACATTAACGCATCACAGGGAGACTTCCCTGCCAACCTTTTCGGGGCCCTGTGGTATTTTCAGAATTTTTAGGCATCATTAGTGGTTTGGGATGTGGAGGCTGACACTGCATCTGTAGAGCAGGGCTGTCTCAGGTCTCGCACCTCAGACAACTGCGGAGTCACCCTCGAGAGTTTGTTTTCTCTGAAATCATCTGAGGGTACAACCATCACTACACCCTGGCCACATATTTACTCTCTCATCTTATGAGGTCTTGTTGTGGTGCAAAGCCTTTTAAAAGAACGAAGATAGAAATAAAAGTTTGTCTCTGTAATCTTTAATCAAAATGTAACATCTTGCTTTGGCTCTGAAATGACTTTCTTTTTTGGCTGATGTCACCAAGTTCTCTCATTTTTCAACTCCTCCACCTCCAACCCCCTGTCATTTAGAGACCACTTTTCATGATCCAATCAATTCCAGATGGATAAAATCAAGTTTCGCCCTACATGTTTTTTTCTCATCGAATATCCTGTTTCACTTTGAAACACGTCACATAACAGAAGAAAAATGGTTGGTTGTTTAAGCGGTCCAACATGTCAACTTCTGGTTGGTTGAGAAGCGGCAATTCTGTTCAATGCTGCTAGTGGCTGAGAAATTTCATGGAATGGCATTCACAACCTAATTTACTTCCACGGGCATTCATTAGAGTTACACAATATATGTAGCATGTTGGTTATTGGCCACATTTTGTTAAGTATCACACAATATTTGGTATATTGACGTTAATTGTGTTAACGTAATAACACAATTATAGCATATGTTAAATGCACTGTACACTATTGTGCTTGAAACAATGGAGCAAGTTACACAGTTTCACCAAATCTCATTGTAATCTTGAGTACCTATAGCAGGGTTTCTTAATTCTTACCCTTGAGGTCCAATGCACTGCAGAGTTTAGCTCCAACCCTGATAAAACTAACCTACCTGTGGTTTTCTGATCCTTAAGAAATCTGTATGATTTACATGATCAGGTGTGTTTGATTAGGGTTGGAGCTAAACTCTGCAGTGCATTGGACCTCCAGGGTAAGAATTCAGAAACCCTGCTATAGGTACTCAAGATTACAATGAGATTTGGTGAAACTGTGTAACTTGCTCCATTAACGACTTTTGGCCATTAACGGATACAGCTTTACGATTCTCTCTGAAAAAAGCAGAGCTCCTGGAGGCATGCTTTGTGGGCGGAGCTAAAGAGTGATGAGCACTTGTGCCAATTGCCAACAAAACACAGACATTGGATGATGCTTCACTTACTGTCTGCAGTTATACATCATCACCTTTTATAGCTGGGACCTCTCTATCATTCAGTATTAAACATTTTGCAAATACAGTGTCGAACTAGACAACAAAAATCATCAAACGTACCAATGTAAACCAATGAATTGATCACTGTACAGTAAGTAAAGTAGCAAGAAACCAAATGAGCTTGACATGATTTCACACAGCCTATTTTGTGAGAGAATTCACCATGTTTCAGACGCACGTATCCTGTCCTGCAGAAATTATTGATGGCTTCTCAGACATACCAATGCATCATGCATCATATTCGGCTAGCATATTGGTAAAGAGAAGGAAAAGAATTCTCCTAAAGCAGCCTTTCCTCATAGATCTAGTCCAGAGGAGCCTCTCATTCAAGGTGTTGGAGGAATGTGCGAGCAGAATACAGCTTAGAAACCGTGCACTGCTGTTTGTACAGTGTGCATTAATGGACTTTATTGCATAGAATGCATTAGTGCATTACTAAGTAGTACAGCAGCAAAGTTAGTCTGTTAGTGTTCTAAATATCAGTCAGCTACTGTTAATGCAGATGTCTTCTCTAATTGTTGTGAAATGCTTCTGCTGTTATGTAATGACATGTAGCAGCATGTCCGTGTCCTTAAGGCTTTCTCTTTAGACTCCTTGTCCTCACAATACAACCTAGTTTTCTTAGTTAAACATTATAAAGGAAAAAGATTCCTTGGGCTTAGATTCCACGGCCGCTGGCCCTGAGGGAAACACAGTACCATAGCAATCAACCCCAACATCACAAGAGAAGAAGCTGATGGCTTGTGTAAAAATGTTGAAAGCAGCTAGGTACGTTGACCGTGTGAGGCAGACTGAATCAGCTTAATCTAACTGAATGTTTTCAATCAACATGCATCAAAAGCACTTATTTTAGATGCAACTCAATGTAATGTTTGCAACTCCAAATGTGTTTTGTGTAATTCCTAAATTTGCTTATTCTTTTCTGTTGCTACATGCATGTAAAATAAAACTGCATGTAGGCTCAATACAGTGTGTACAGAAAATATTCAGACCCCTTAATTTTTGTTATATTGCAGCCATTTGCTAAAATCATTTAAGTTCACTTTTTTCCCATCAAGTTACACACAGCACCCCATATTGACAGAAAAACACAGAATTGTTGAAATTTTTTCTGATTTATAAAAAAAGAAAAACTGAAATATCACGTGGTCATAAGTATTCAGACCCTTTGCTGTGACACTCATATATTTAACTCAAGTGCTGTCCATTTCTTCTGATCATCCTTGAGATGGTTCTACACCTTCATTTGAGTCCAGCTGTGTT
>JAUCMT010000047.1:2654172-2665026 GCA_032357475.1 Enteromius thamalakanensis
TGACAGGTTGATTGACTTTGCTGTCTCTATCTGCTGTCTGTTAGCCGTCACGTTGCCGCCTACGTCCCGCCTCATTGTCCATTAATCATGGATCATCCAGGAGTGACGCGCGGTGACGCGTTGCCAAGATGGCGGCGATCGGCTCCGCCCACTTTTGGCTTCAAAAATGCTCTTCAGAAACCTACGAGTGACGTCACAGACACTACGTCTATTTTTTTTACAGTCAATGGGTGTGACGTTTAGCCAACGGTCCGATCTTAATTCTAACCCCTCCACCACATCCAACCCCTAAACCTACCAATACTAGAGAGTAATAATCTGGCAGGGGCAGAATTGGTCTCTACAGTGGGATTCAAACTCGCTACACCTGTAATACAATTGCCCACTAGCCTATGAGAACCAGAAAATATCTTACTTACTTTCCCAACTCTATCAGCCTGAGGGAATGAAAGAGTTTTTAAATTTACAAAACTTAGAGCATTTTAACCAAACAAGCAAGCAAGCCTTGATGAGAAAAAGTAACTCACAAGTAACGTAACGCATTACTTACCATAAAAAGTAACAGTAACCCTTTAGAAAAGGTAGGCTAACACTTGTTAACTATTGGCTGCTTATTAATAGTTAGTGCGGTAGTTGTTAAGTTTAGGTATTGGGTAGGATTAGAGATGTACAATAAGGTATTAATATGTGCTTAATAAGCACTAATAAATGGCTCATATTCTAGTATATTCTAGCATGCTGATAAGCAACTAATAGGTGTATAATAAAGTGTTACCAGAGTAATTACAGTAAGTAACCCAGTTCAGTTACTTTTTTAAAGAGTAATGTAAGATTGCAAGAAAAACAAAAAAGTAACTTTTCCCAACTGCTGCCATCTTAAGCCTCAATTATCCACTAAATGTGCAATTAGTGATATGATTGTACCATATGCCTTAAATGTTCATTTTGTCTAACCCTCATCTAGGTACAAAGCTTTAGGAAGTGTTTTTCTTCATGCAAGCTTCGCGTTTAAATAGCTAATAAAATATCTCAACTAAATCAATATTTTGTGTCTAAGCATTTACTTATGAGTCAGGTTGCCTTGTAATAAGTGGGATCATGTACATCCAGCCGTCTGTTATCACAAAATAAAATAAACCTCATCAGGTCTGGCTTTGCAAAACACGTCCTACTAGAACAAGAACTGCAAGAATTCGCTTCCCGATTTGTGGGTTAAGTTATTTTCTCATCTGTTCCTTGTTCACTTAGAGCTCTCATACTGGCCTGAGACGTTTGGCAGGGCGAGACACATCAAACACCCGAGAGCGACTGACTGCTACAGGTATTTCATTGTGTTCTCTCCTAACATTCTCCTCTGGAATTCAGAACGCTCTTATAGATTTAGCTCAACAACAAAAGACATGCTGGTGTCAGTGAGTCATGAAAAAGTTGACAGTTTGATTGCAAAAGCTGCACATTTGTATTCTACAGTTAACAATGCCTAGCTAAACTTATCACATTCCCTAGACAGCAAGGAATTGTGATTTGTAACATTTGTTGTTAGAGTCTTGTCCTTAGGCTTTTAAATGTCATCTGTGTTTCTGCTGGTGTTCCTGCCTCTAAAATGTCTCTGTAATGATTGAATCAGTTGAAGTACACATTGTAGAAGCCATAAATTAAACCTGTGTTGAGTGGGTAATTTCTCTGCAATTTAATACCTTTTATACCAAATATAAAAGTGGGTTTCCTGAACACACCTCTAACTGCCTTTGGTTGGACAAATACACACACTCCTACCTCAAACATAACAATTGATAGAAATGCTAAAACAAACAGAGAAAGGTTTTTGGTGTAGATGAATCAACATGCAGATGATTTGTAGTTGTCCCTGCATATTAAACAATGATATAATTAAATATTTCAAAATTACACAGAGCTACAGTGTGACCATATTTTCAAACAATACTGACCTCTAGTGGTTTTTAATTTACAACCATTTATCATCTTTGAATGAAGCTCCTTAACTCTGATCCTGAGGTCTACATCATGAAGCCAATTTAGGTTGCTATAATCAAGATTGTATCAACCCTGGCAGGAAGAAAGTGGCTTGGCTTTTACCAGCATTCAATGCTAACCTGCTTTGCGTCTGCTCTTGTTCTAATGAGAGATCTTAAACCAAAACTGGACCCGCTGTATACAATGTGACACCTCTGATGTAATAAAGTCACTTTATTTTTTGCTCCAAATTAAAGGTGAATTCACAGTAAAAAAAAAATGTTAAGCTACATTTAGCTGACTCATTTTATTTCAATTAAGATAATTGTAATCACTTACCTTAAATTTAGCAGCTTTTTTTCTCAGTATATAACTTTTCTCCTCAACTTCTAAATTTGCTTCTTATTACTAGTCATAGTCATAGTTTTGGGGGTGGATTAATGGATCTAGAACATGATCACGCGGAATAAGATATTAACACATGCTTTATAAGAACTAATAAACAGCCAACATGTTAGTAATATTGTCAAAATAGTAACATGATTTATATATTTTACCATACCCTTAATCCATTACACATCATCACACAATTATAATTTTAAAATCCATAGTTAAAGTATTAAATATTACATATTACCTAGCTTGCTCTTTCCAGATCTTTTTTGTGAAAATGCATGTTCATATTTTTCATAACCATCTCTTAATCTTAATTGGAAGTGAAGTTAACACCGACTCTCCTGCGAGAAGTGAAAGTGATTTTCTGTACGCCTCTGATGTCCCATTTTAATTGCACAAGCTCCAAAGTCTTACCGTACCAACAAAGCATGAATGGATTTGGTTTTGTCAATTTGAAGCCAAGTTTGCCGAGTTAGCTTAAAGGTACAGTCCCCTGGAGGGCCACTGTCCTGCAGAGATAAGCTCCAACTCTTATAGGTGTACCTCTGTGCACATTTTGTGCAACGCCATTTTTACTTGACTTACTGCACGAGTGGCGCTAAAACAGATTCAATACATGAACCCTGGCACATTTTTTATTACATTGATCCTGTAGGTATGAATTGCCATGTTTTTATTACATGAAATATCCATGGACTGCCACTAAACCTGGAAACCCATAGATATGTAGCTGGATATGTGTGATGGTAATGTTCAAAAGCATTAATTTTAGAATCTTACGCAATTTTACGCTTTTTTAATCAAAACTCTGTCCATTTGTGTGAAAAGGAATAAAAGGTGTCAACGTTTTACTGCCTCTAATGTTATTTTTTTTGGAAACTGTAGTGATATGTACTTATTGGTACGTATTTCGTGTCTCAACAAAAAGTGCACCCAGGTACATTTATGCCATGAGACCAGGTGGAAATAAGTACACCTGAACTAGCTGATTTAGGTTAAGTTACAGGCAGGTGATTGGGATTAGAGCTAAACTCTGCATGAAGGTGGTCCAGGACCAGAGCTGAAGAGCCCTACCTCAGAATAATGCACAAGTGAACTGTTTTTATAGCTATCCAGGTGAAAGTGAGTAATCATATTTTAAAAGTCACCGCTACCGTACGACTGGCTGTTTCCATTCCTGTAACCTTGAAAAACTTAATCATTCTCTTAATGCTTTTGCCTGCTTGCAACATTTCATTTCTTCACGTATCCTACGCCTCAAACCCGGTCCCTGGGGATAGACCTGATCTGCCATTTCTTCTCTCGAGCTGCACAGATGTTCCAGGCAGTGGGTCAGCATCTTATGAAACAGGAATATGAAATATACGGCACGGCCGTCTGCCTGCTGTGAAGAAAAGTGAGGCCGAGTGGATTGATGGGACGCTCGTCTCAGCAGCGGGTGATATAAGACAGGATGCGGACCACTTTCTATTTTTAAGTCTTTTAGAGCAGCAGCTCTTGCTCTCTGCTCATCTGCTCTTGGAAAATAGATTTTATTCCTGCTGTGTGTAGAGACAAGACTGGAATGCATTCATGTCATCTATGGAAAATTATTAGTTCAGCCTTATGAGTCACAAGAAGAAATAATGTAAAACATTTTAAAGAAACTTAGTACTTGTCCCCTTTTCCCCTGATTCCTGCTGTCCGGTTTGATAGCTAGCCTGTTTAGTAAAAGCAGAAAAAACACACAATTTTTAGTTTTTTACTGATGACAGCAAAACAAAGACCCTCATCTACAGAAATCATCTAGAGCCTTCTGAATCCTGCATCCTAGCTTCTCTCAGACTGCATCTTTTAATCTTGATAGAGCAAGTTATATCCCCAGAAAACTTTCAGAGAGTGAAAATCGGGCCTAAAATCATGTAGTTGATAGCCTTTATTTCTGTCATTTTTACTGTAAACCTAAGACACTTTCTTGTGCAGAGTGATGTTCAGCAACAAATGTGTTTTTCTGTTGTGCTCCACCTGTTTGATACACATCTTTTAAAGTTTAACTTCGAAATACGCTTAGACTTCATAATGTTAACAGACATAAGAATATAAAGGGATAGCTCACCTGAAATTAAAATTCTGTTAAAATTTGCTCACCCTTGTGTCGTCTCAAAACCATATGAATGTCTTTCTTCTGTTGAAAACAAAACCAAAAAATGGACAACAGCCACTGATTTCCATTGGATTTTTTTCTTAGTATGGAAATCAAAGGCTACGGCGACTCTTATATAATATTTTTCAACCACTAGATGTCACAAGAGAGCAGGGTTGTTATAGTTAACTAATACAATAAAATTAAATTAAAAACAGCTGCTATAAGGGCATTTGCCTATGCATATCTATAATCGCAGTTACCACTTTCAAAGGGAGGGACTCAAATACAGTAACTACTGTATGTGGCTGCTGAAAAACTTGATTAATAAAAAAGCTCAAATTACAACACATACATATCCACATAGGTCCTAACTTCACTCTCAGCTCTTCTTAAAGGAATAGCTGACCCAAGAATCACAATTCCACCATTACATACATCACTCTTGTGTTATTCTAAACTTGAATACATTTCGTCTTCAGTGAAACACAAAAGGAGATGTACACAGAATATCCAAGCTGCTCTTTCTCATATAACAGCAGATAAGGCTTTAGACATTCTACTAACAGTAAGTAACTACATGTCAACCAGCAGTATTAGTAGACTGTCTGCTTAATATCTTCTATTTATTTTGAGTCCATAACTACATCCTGACTATCAGAAACTTTACGAGTATGTGTCAACCAATTCTACTAACCCTAAACCTACCCTAACAGTCTACTCTGAGAGTTAGTACACATGTAGTTGGAAAAGAATGAGAATTAGTTGACATGTAGTTGACATCTAAATCCTTTAGACAATCTGACATAGTTGCGTTTAAAACTGAATTGGAAAGGAGTGCTGGTTTCGTCTGGCCAGAGAACATTTTTTCACAGACTGAGTTTTGGTTCCTTGCCGCTGTCGCCTCTGGCTTGCTTAGTATTTCTAGCGATTATCGTAGATTTGATGACAAAGATCTGATTCAATATTAGCTGATTTAGACAACAACGTATCTCCATTCAATAATAAAAAGCTGTTAGTTGAAAACGTAGTGTTTAATCTTGTCATTATACATTACTAGCACTAGTGCTTTGACACAATCTGTATTGTTAAAAGTGCTATAAGTAAAAGTGACTTGACTCATAGTTAGAAGAATGTCTAAAGTGTACTATCAAAATAAAGGGTAACCAAAAAGCATAATAACCAGAGGCTATAAAGCTCTAAATACAACCAGAAAAGTAGTCCAAGAAGCTTTTGTGCCTGCGATATGTGTCCAACAAAATGAAACGTATCTCATTGCTCGATGAAAATCCTGCCCTCTGGTGTAGCTCTTAAATTTGCTTCTATTGTATTAAAAGAGCAGTCCTTCAAAACTTTCCCTTTAGTGTTCCACAGAAGAAAGAAAAGGTTAGGAATCTGGAACGAAACAAGCGTTTTTGTAATTCAGGGGTTATTTTTTTCTCTCTTTCTCATTATGATGATCTCCTTTAACACCCACATTAATTGTACCATGTTTTCGGTTTCATATAATGTTGGACTGAAAGCAAAGACCCGCTATATGAGATAGAAGGTGGTGAAACAGGACTTGGAAGGAGGACGGTTGGATGACGTGCAGCTAATGTGGAGGTCTGGCCCACCCAGGGCACTTACTCTCCTGGATACCACCTTGACTTTGCATTTCTCCACATGACATAATGGTCTGAGTGAGGTCAGAATAAGCGCGTGAAAACACCATGATGTTGACACAAGGTCCCTCTGTTACCCACAGAAAAAGAGAAAGATGGGCAAAAACCACTGAGGGTGAGAGATTCGCGGAGTTGCAAGTCGTGAAACCAGGGAAAATATGAAGAGATTTTTGATTTAGTGTCGTCCAGGGGTCTTGGGTCTCTTTTTATCTGTCTTTTTTCTGAACCAAAAAATAACACATGTAATATCCCTGATATTATTTATTGTCATGGCAGTCTCTTTTCCCTTGTTAAAGCATGACACACACTTAAATAATATCTTCATACTTAATAATATATCCTAATTGGAAATATAGCACAATAATAATAATTTAACTTTACTGACACTGTTTGTCTCTATAGTATACAAGAACTTACTAAACACTGACAAACAAAACTAATTTGTGATTATTTTTTTTTGTCATGGTACTTGTCGATTTTTATTACAGGCAATAATTCATTTAGAATATTTTTAACTAAAAATTCAGCGTGGTTTTAACTGGGACAAAAAGTTTCCTGTTGAAGAAACACCCAGTTATGTTTTATATTCACCTTCCACCATGTTATGGTTTTACATTAACTAAGGTAATGTGCTCATGTATGTGTACAGTAGCTCAGAAGCAGCTCTGCTTGACGGGTCATGAATTGAGAAATCAAAATTCCCTTGATCTTTTGACAAGAGGTCATTGTGCTATAAAAACACTTTAAGTTGCAAGACTGCCTGAAGAATGCAGTCAAGTGGATGTTTTATTTCAATAAAGTGCCTGGTCATGTCAGTCGGGCATTTTCTTTCAATGAAAGAAAAAAGACATGATGCGACAACACTTAAGTAGCTGTGTTAATTCTGAAGACAGATCTGTGATAAATGATATAGAAAGAAGACTCACTTTATAATCGCTGGAGATCTCGATCACTTTAGTCAGGCGCAAGTTCTTCTCTCTTCCATTATAATCACTGAAACCATGTTTAGACTCAATATAAATCTCATATTTACACTTTGTTGTTTATAATGAGATAAAAATTGAGTATATGTGAGCTGAATAACAAATTTGGCCATTGCTTAATGCTGCATAAAAAGCAACACACAACGTAATATTTGACAGAGTAGATTTAACTCATATGCAAAGATGGGCAATTGAGGTCTTAAAGGAGACATGCCTATTTTAAAGGAGTTCTGAAAACAGACAAAACACGTACGTTTTTATAGATTATTTTTGTATGTCACATCATAAGTGTAACGTTATTAAGAAAAAAATATAATAATACAAATTTTTAATAATCGCCCTTTAATGGCACCGTATGTATTTCATAAAGACCCAAATGCCAAGAAGCTTTAGAAAAACTTGAACCGGTAGTCATGTTGAGTGAGGAGGAAAAAGTGTGAAGGTTCGCTGAGTTCATACTCACCTGGGGGCAATATTAATCATATTCCATTCTCATGGCTGGAATAATAGAGCTGACACTGTGCCCATATACTGTAACCCATGACTAAACAACACCTCACCCTGTTCAAGCTCTGTTAGCTGGACTCTGAAGCAGAACCTCAAACATTTTTGTGTTTCATATTTCTCCTCCGCCGGAGATGTTGTGGCTGACGTTGTTCGTGTCATTTGAGTATGTTTACAGTGCTGACTCGGACTCTGTCTGTGAGGTCATGATGATTACAAGAGCTGGAAAAAATGTATTTCTTTACCAGAAATAAAGAGCAAAAACACTCTCTATATCATGTACACTACGCACTTTGACAAAAACACCTTACAAAACCCTGCATGTAAAAAAAGTATTTTTATTATTAAAAAAACAAAAATGCGTGGACTAATGGTGAATGTGCAGGCAAAGAAATGAAGTTTGCCTACCCTGATGAATGTATTTTACATACATTTACTTAATGCTAAGTCAACTACAAATTTGTTATCGCTTTCCAATTGTACTTTTAGTATGTGTACTTGAAGTCCAACAGATGTTGTGCTGAAGTCCAACTAAAGATGGTGTATATTTGATTGTGCTAAAGTGGAACTATTGCAAGTATACTTAAACGTCTTGCATTATTACTTTATTTTTACAATACATTTTAGGCTTTCTACACTCTCAGAAATAAAGGTGCCGCCCCAGTGACAGCTTTTGTAGCTTTAATTCTGAAAGTCTATTAAGAAACGTGCATGGTGCTTAATAAAGTCTAATTACACTTTTTTATATCAGTGAGTCTCAAGCAATAGGTCATGTTATTTGAACTAGTATGAAATAAATGTATTTTAAATATTTACATTTAGTTTGTCCTTTTTGTGTTTTGAACGGAAACCTGATCTTCAACATCAAAAGTCTTTACTAAATATGAATTATTTTCCGCTTAAAAATGTAATGGATTTTTTTTTTGTGCAAACCATTCCTTTAATGAATATCTAATCCAAAAGTTAATTTTCTCGTTCAATACAGTCTAGTCACTTATTACAATACATAGGCATTCATAATAGCTTCCAGAAACCGCTACTTTCTGAATTAATGGCAATAAATGTCCGTCTTTCCAGGAAGCTGATCTGTCGGGAAGAGATATTTCACAATGCATATCTTAAGGCAACAAACATGACTCTTCAGTTTACTAATTAATTCACCATCCAGGAATCTGCATCTGGAATTTTGTGAAGCATTTGCAAATGCAAATCTTGTTATAACGTGTTCTAGCAAATGTGTTTGTAATAACGTTTCTTTTCCACTAGAGAGCACAGGTTTGATGTTAACCGGAACATGAAGGTGGCTGAAAGCACTGAAAGCTTCTCACAGAGAACTGAGGTCGTGGAAGAAATTACTTTTAATACTCATGAAGGTACTCACTGTGTCAAAATATTTACTTCGTTAAAAAAAAAATACTCTGCTGAGCAACCTAAAGTGCAGCATCTAGTTTGCTGCGGCTCATCGCCACCAGATGGAGACACATGAAACAGAAATGTGTTGAACACAGTCCTCTAAATCTAATATATCAGCTACAAACGTGAAAAAACTAAATAAGTCAATGCAATAAAATATTACAGGCCTAAATAAAGTAGTTGAAACGACATCATTTTGACACGAATGACTTATCAAATATTTTTGAAAAGTATCAATATAATGACTTTTATAGGTCAAATACAGCCAGACACCGTTAAAAGCAAGTGACCTTTGAAGGCCAATAAGGAAATTTGTCATCAGCGTCCTATTATGTTAAAGAAATATGCAGTTTAATGTTGATCGATAGTTATTTAATAGTCGGAAAGAATTCTCTGATTAGATCTGCAGGTTAGTCATTACATTTAAAGACTTTATGAAGAGAGGGAGACAGTATTTCCTCTTTACTCGATGCGAGCTTATCCTTTAGATCTACATACATTTCCGTGAAGGACCTGTTCCGCCACAAACCGCATCTGAGCAGGTGTGTAGGGCATCAATGAATATCAATACACACCACGAATACACTTCCAGTCGGAAAGACAACACGTGCTTTGATGCAATTTACTCTGAAACTTGAAATATTGCAACATCTGCATATAAAAAGAAAGTTTCCCATTTTGAGGGGGAGGAGCATTCTAACTTATATTACAACATATTTTGATTATAATGTATTTATGTTAGCATTATTAGAATCCTCAATTCCGTAATATAATAAGGACGGATACATTGTATCACGTCCGATCCGCGTTTAAAAGTTTGAATTGGTTTTTGAAATGCTACAAATTTATTTGGAAACAAATTATGGATTAATAACTTGACATTTATTTTTTGCAAACAATGATTTATAAATGTTTTTTGTGAATAAGCTAACAAAACAGCTTGATCCTTTGAAGCAAGCAGTAGCGCAAGAAAAACTAACACAAGGCATGCATGCAATTCGCACGTTTTCATTTTTGCATATGAGGGGCTTTAAACCGGGGGGTGAAATCCGGACAGGTTGTTATAGCTACCCAATCCACAGGGGTCCCCCCACCCACCCTCAGACAACCTTATATATATAACACACCAAGCCTTGCATGTCCCAATAACTATTAAAACAGTGCGTGTCCCGAGCGTTTGCGGTTCAGGCTGACTGAGTGACTCTATCATCAGAATTTGGCCCGTGGCAAAAGCCTGTGATTGGGTCCAAACGCAGAGCTGCTCTCAACTTTAATATGCGCCTCATGAGCGCGCGCAGGAGAACGCTGTAGGATTATCGGAGAGAAATATCGCTCATCATCACCTCGCGTTTTCTCATTGACACACGCGGGCGAGTGCGTGTCCGTGCGTGCGTGCGTGCGTGCGTGAGTGTGTGTATGTGTGCGTGTGTGTGTGTGTCTGTGCGTGTGTGAGTGTGTGTGTGTGTGTGTCTGTTTAAGCCTAACTTTTTAAAGGATGATATATCTTGGATATTTCCTGTTTCTTTTTTGTGGGCTCACGCGTGTCATGGCAAGTTACCCGATATGGTGGTAAGTTTTATGACTTTTTTAACCTTTCCATGTTAAAAACAATGAGTTTGCCAGTATAGAAAGCGTAAATGACAAGCTTTTCAACTTGACAATGATTTAGGGGATTGAAAATATCTATGACGTCAGTTGTAACTTATACCGGTACTGATATGATGATCTATCTATCTATCTATCTATCTATCTATCTATCTATCTATCTATCTATCTATCTATCTATCTATCTATCTAT
>JAUCMT010000047.1:2665126-2706992 GCA_032357475.1 Enteromius thamalakanensis
CTATCTATCTATCTATCTATCTATCTATCTATCTATCTATCTATCTATCTATCTATCTATCTATCTATCTATTTTTCCTGCACCTGTTAGTCGTTTAAAAGTTCTGTAAGTAAACAGCAGGATCAATTTTTATCAACAATGACGTTATAATTATATGTGTAGACTAAATCATGTTCAATTTATGAATTAGACTTTTTTCATTAAAATTGTTAGTGTAATTAGTTATTTTTATCTACCAATTTAACAATTGCAAAAAATAAAAATAAAAAAATCAATCTCTCAGTGATTCCGATCCGGTTTTTCGTCACGGATATATTTTATGACAGGCTGTCTCTTTTTAAATAAAGCCCATGCGAGGAAATGCTGTTTGTGTGACATGCTATTTTTAAAAGGTTAGTGATTAGTTAATGTCGCACTTTATTTGGTTGAATCTGTTTAATTTCGTTAATGGAAGAAAGGATACAGTATATTCAGCATTTTAGCTTTTGTGTTTTTCATAAATATGCTTTTGAAAACTTAGTTGTGATTTTTTTTAAATAGTAAAATAGGAAATTGTGGCTGGTGGGGTTGGAAAATGATTTAAAATGCTTCTAGCTGATTGTTAAATATATGCAGAATATCATTATTATTTGAGACCATGTTTGATAAAAAAAAAAAATCACTGGAACTTTCAATGCATTTAATCACAAATATTCTCTTTAAATAACTTGCAAGACAAAGTACAGTTCATAAGTGACAGACGGCAAACGTTCAAGGTGTTCTCCAGAATGATTTCACCCACGCACTTAAAAGATGATTGTTTCAGGGAGGCAAGACAATAAAGCAGAGTTTTCTCAGTGGTTGTAAAAGCTGTAATTGAGTAGGTCATTAGTCACAGTCCAGGCCACTCTTTTTTGTTAATTGTTGTCTGTCTGACCCTCTTGAGATTTTAAAAGCTGTGCTTTCCTTCTCGTTCACAATGCCAGTTCACAGAACAGCATTCAGAAACTTCTGTTGCTTAATATGAGCAGCCAACCCTTGTGGAAAAAGATGTGTGCTTGACTGTACTGAATGTGCACTTGTTCTGTACTTCAAATCTTACAAGTGCATTTAAAAAATGCAGATAATATGAATAAATTAAAAGCCGATATTTAAGAAAATACACTTTCTTGACTGTGTTTCCTGATACATTTAAGTACACTTAAAATATAGTGATAATGTTCATAATAATCTTCTGAAGTGAAATGTATATATTTGTACTAAATTACAGCTTTATCATAATGAGTGTGTAATTACAAATAGATTTGCATATATGACGTAAACCTTTGAACAGAAATGACATTAAAAGTTTCACCATAAATGCTTGTCAGCACTTTTAGTACACTTTAACCATATTTCAAAGAGAAGAAAAGTAATTATAAAATTACATATAAAGAGCTTAATTGAGTTGAAACACTCTCAAATTCAACTAATTGCATTCCAAATAAATTGAACCTGTATTATGTATTTAATTGTAAACAGCATAGCTGTCTGAAATTGGATTGTGTTTGCAATTCAATACGTTCCTCCTGTTTCTCTTTTTAAGAGTAATTCTGAAGCGTTCTTCTGTTTCATGCAGGAGCTCAGGGGTGTGCACCTTCTGTCAAGATATAAAACTGCCTTATAATCAATACTAAAAGCTACGAAAACACTTAGGGTTTACAGCTAACCATCTAACCATCAATACAGCTGTCAAGCTGCACAGAATGTTTACTGCTTCTGGAGTCACATGCTTCTTTTTCAGCTCGGCTCCACAGTAAAGCATTAGAAGTATCAGAAAGTGTCAAGTCTGACCTGAATCAGTCTATACTGTTATATACAGCCTCGCTTTGTTTGAAAAGACCCAACAGTGCCAATTCCTCATGGATAAATACAGTATAAGCAAAGTCATTGAAGTTTCTGCGATTCATTTGTTTAGGCAAACAAACTGTTCTTTATGTTTCCCAAGAAACAAGCCACTGAGCTTCAGTTTCCCGTAACATATATATATATATATGTATCGCTGGGCAATATAGCTCAGCAGGCTATCGGTTGTGTGGTATGATAACCTGCTAGTGTCCTGGACAGCACAGGTGAATCTAGACACATGGGTAACACCGAATCTAATGCTCCGTTTTTGTATCATTGTGATGTGGGCCAGGTTCATGGCTTCATGACATAGCGTTGCCTGACTGCACCTCCACCCGCGCGGGCTCCACCTTAAAAGATAAATACCTGGAGGTGAAAGCTTGCCGCACATTCCTTCTCCCAAACACTTCTCTCTTGATGTCAAAGTCGGCTCTGTGGCCCCGGGGCCTACAAGTAAAGTGGTAATTCAGAGGAGCACTTGCTTGGGCTTGCTGAAATATGCATTAAAACCTAGACTGGATACACTTCAGATGAAAAGTGAGCAAATATATATGACTGCAGAGCAAAGGGAATGTTCATTTCTGTCTCTTTGTCTTTTAATTACCTGGCTTTAGGAGATTTCGGGGAGGTAAAGAGAGCACTGTTCTGCCAGGGGTGGAGGGTGGATTGGTCATCCTTTTATTTGGGATACTGCTAAAATATGAACAGCTTGGTTTAAAGTATGAGTTGCATACACTTGATGCAAATTAGGACAGTCTTATAAATGCCCCCGGTTATTGTTTAAAAGAAATACCAGCTTATCCTGTCTCAATGAATTGGTTTTGGCCCGGTGTGCTAGTATTTGTTTTTAGAGAGCCTCTGCTCTTACTAAATGATGGTGAGCTCGATATCGTGAGCTACAGCGGATGACGGGGCAGACACACGCCCAAGACAGCTGAGCATGAGGACATGTCACTGAAACACCTGTTCACCTCACTCAGCGCTGGTGACGTCTCAAATTCATCAGCTTCTGGCAAAGTACAATACCAAAGTATGAGGTGGTGATTCTAGCCGTCAGCAGAGCCTATTAATTATCACTTTAGTCTTGACTGCAGTATATCTGAGGGCTGTCTAAGCTTGACGGCATCTTTACCCAAAAACCGCTTGCCAGGGATGAGCCACAGTTGAATGCATGCACGCCTGTGACCACATACATTCATTCTATATGCATGCATTACTTGCAGTCACTTTGGCTTAATCTGGGCTTACCTGTATGAAATAACTGTAACGCAGGCTCAGAATAGAATGAATAAAAAATAATAAAGAAATGATACAGCTCATTTAAACCGTAAATGCACTTGTAAAAACAATGCACTTATAATGATTTGTTGTGCTCTTTATGATTAATACAATGCAGTTGCTCTTCTATTACATTAATGAAGATTAGAGAATCATCCTTTCCACTAATCCTTTAATTTTGGGTTAAATGCAACCTAGGCATAACTTTAGTGCCTAAAATATTAATTGCATCAATTTAATCCATTTCCATTACCAAGGTACAACTGGCACCTATTTCTGAGTACAAATGCACCATGTTTGCATTTATTTGTGCATTAAATTACAGATAAATATGAAACATGTGCCTCATATTGCGATCTCAGTAGCCAAAGGATATGTTGTATGCAAAGTTGTGAGACTCATCATCTCCACATTTAACCATTGATCATCTACTGAGGCTTGCATGCTTTTTCTGTACTTGTTGACTTGCAATTGCATATAAACGCAATTCTAGTAAAGAAAGAAAAGGTGACAGAAATGGCAAGCAACTTCAATTCAAGCATTCTTTACCACGTCCCCTCAGCCAGTTCTGCCCTTGGGTAGCAGTGAGGGTTGGTGGTGTATTTGTATGCATGTAAAAGAAATGCATGCATCAGCGTGAGACAGACGTCCCGTGCTATTGGTTTGAGATGCTACTTGGCCCCTGAGGCGAAGGACTGACAAAGGCTAAGAAAAGGTCAAATTGTAATAGGAATTACTCGGTGAACAAATCCTCATAGTTTCGCTACACCCTGCTAGATGAGGTTTGGATCTTCTCTCAGGCCAGTTTCATTCAAGTTCCCTCTTGTCCTGGGCTCTTTTAGACTTTTTAAGTGAAATTCAGATTAAGCTCCTTACCGAGATAGATGTAAATAGGCCTGACTCACAGTAAAATAATGCCAGGGATCAACTTATACAAAGCATACCCTATTGAAGTCAGTTTAGACAAGAGCAGTCATAGAACTGACATCAAAGAGTACGGCATGAAGGAGAAAGACGAGGAAGCCGTTAGCTACCCAGCACTAATATGCATACTTCTGTCTTTCACATTTGTTAATTTCGAGGGCTCTGAATGATGCTCTACAATCACGCACAATGACATGCATGCCCTGCGCCAACATGTTTGATCTAAGTCATCGTTCATTTCCTTTACAAGCAGAGATCCATAACTTCCCCCTCAGAACAATGCGGGAGAGGAAGTGTTGTGGAATGCAGCAGGTATAGGAACCGGTTGGTGGCGCATCAGCTGATGAGGGAGTGTCATAGTCTTTGTCATTGAGAGAGCCCTTCAGGTCTAATCACTGCCGGTCAGGGGTCACCGAGGGGCCCTCTTAATGTGGTTGGTAATCAGCTCATAACACAGGTCAACACACACACAGCTAATTGAGACTGTCCACACCTTTACAGACACGTCTTGTTCATTTTTCAACAATAGAGGCTGTCAGCAATAAGGCTACTTTTTTAAATTATAACATAATATAATATAACAAGGGCTGTGATTATTTTTTTAAAATGATTTTTGTGTATTGTGTATATTTATTTTGTGTATAAATACACACATAAATGTATATATCTAATAAAAATATGTTTATATATTAAAGAAGTTTCTAAATTATATTAATATATGTATATATTAGTGCTGTCAAATGATTAATTGCGATTAATCGCATCCAAAATGAAAGTACTGTGTATATTTATTAAGTATATGTAAAAATAAACAAATGCATGTATATATTTAATGAAAAAAAATTATATTTATGTATTAAAGATATTTAGATATAATATAAAATATATTTATATAATAAATATATAAATGCATTTACATCTAAATACTTTTAAAATACATACTCTATGTGTGTTTCTTAATATTTACATAATAAATAAACACAGCATATATATATTATGTATTTTAAACATATATTATGTAAAGAAAAAATCATTTGATAGCCCTAATATATATATATAAATAAATGTAAATGCATAAAAATATTTTCAAAATAAATACATGCATTTTTATATTCAAAATAAACATGAACATATATATTACGTAAACACACTTTTATTTTGGATGCAATTAATCATTTGACTGCACTAAATATAATATAATATAATATAAAATAATATAATATAATATAATAAAATATAATATAATAAAATATAATATAATATAATATAATATAATATAATATAATATAATATAATATAATATAATATAATATAATATAATATAATAAACCCCTGGTTTCAAAGACAAAGCTTAAGCGTCCTAGACGAAAATCTAAATCTGATCTTAAAACATGTCAGAGCCTTTGTTTTGTCTTAAGATGCACACCAGTAATGCTTTTTTCTAAGGCATATTTATAAAATATACTAAAAAGTTCTAATTGAACTATGGCCTAATCCTGGTTTCGGCTAAGCCCTGTCTATGAAACCTTAATATGAAATAATAATTGTAAGTCCTAAGTAGTGTGGTTTACAGTGAATTTATAACAGCTGAGGGACGGTGTTATGCACAACATGAAGTATGGACTCGAACCTCCTTCTGTTATAAATTCACTGTAAATCACAGCTTCAATGGCTTATTGCTTTTATAAAGCGGATATTCCATAAACAAATTAAGATTGCACAAAATAATACAAAAAAAAGGTGTAATGATATTCATAAAAACTTTACTGCACAGTGGTTGCAGAGCAACACACAGATATAAACAAAGGTGTTTGCTTGTAGAGTATTTAACAACAGCTTTAAACACGGCTCAACCAATCAGAGTCAAGGACCGAATCTATCGATTATTTTGTTTTTATGTTTCATAAGAATGAGTGCACTTTCTAATCAAGAGAATGCAATCAATCAATCAATTCATAATCAATGCACACAGTTGCAGATTTAGTCACAGCAAACAGCACAAAACAACTGTATATATTCTGTTGTTTTCATTCATCTGTGTATTTTTTGTAATGTAGAGAAAGTGCATGCACATGGTTTCCAGGTTGAGCAACTACTGGCTAATAATGCATTAATAAAGAAAAAGCTCTGATTGGAGGATTTTAGCTCTTGACATCTGGCGACCGCAAACATGACAGCATGTGAAAGCTTGTTACCAGCGCCAGATAACACAAATGCTAAATTAAAAAGAAAAACGTTCATGCTAAATAACAAGCAGGCAAATATGGTTATGTTTAGTAAATCAAGAGAAGCAAAAATCACGATTAAAATATGATTCATTGTGCAGTAAAAGGTTTAAAATAATTATAAGCATTAATTTTTATCATTTGTAGTGATGTCTAAAGCCAATATCTGTATCTGTTTGAAAGATATTATTTTTACAGTATCTGAGTGGGTGGGGCTTAAAATGGAAGTTTATCAAAAGTATATGAAAAATCCTATCTTAGTTAATTTATCAATGGCGACTGTGCGAATGTGCACGACTTCCGGTTTATTACCCGCTGTAGGAAAATAATAAAAATGAAGTGCAGCATTCATAATAAATGTAATACATTAATATGTGACACACAAATTTGCAATATCGAGCAGAACAACAAAGCCAAAGTTTGCAAATTTACACACTGCAGCCGAAACTTTTGTCCGTCATAAAAAAATTCAGATCAGTTTAGATGCTTTGGATTTATGCATAACTATTCCATTTTTTTAACAACATTTCTGTAAGTATATTTTAATTGAACAATAATGCTACAATGAAATAAAATAGAAAAGTGGTGCTGTGATATTTTCATTTGTCATCCGTTTTGTTTTGATCTAAAATGTTGTGGTTTTTGAAATCACCAGAGGTGTTATAAGGAGCCGTGTCCTTTGAGTTGTTAGCACAATATATACAGCACTTGAGTTCTCATTTTAATTCGTCATAGTTAAGGCAGAGCTAGGATACAGATTGTGCGTTGTATCTGAATTTGATGACAACCGAGTAGAAAAACAGTAGCAAAACCCCTATAGTATCGACTGACAAACTTTCCACAACATTGCAATGGAAACTCTGAATTGTGAGTGAGAAGCATGTCAGCACACGAGTCGCATCTGAGCCGTGTGTCATCAAAGAACAGTTGAGTTCAAACTAACATAAGTCAAGCGTCCTCTGATGCTCAGCCAGACCAGTGCACAGCGTGTCATTACAGCAAGCCACAGACCTATTTCACTTTTGGGCAGTTTAAGGATGTCGTGGCCCTTAATGACAAGGTACCTGTCCCGTTCTGTGAATCCTTGATCAGTATACTGCTCCTGTCTCAGCTGGGGCTTTCATGTTTGTTTACCACTTAGCAACGTGTTATGGCTTTATCTCAGCCCCTCCCACAAAGCCAAAGCTCTTCAGTGCCTATGACAGGTTCAAACACAAGCTGCTGTTCTGGTGAAGATACAACGCCAAGTGTCGGATTGATCTCCTCATTTGAGGACCTGGAGTCCATCCACTCATGTTACACTTTGATCCTGTAATTGTTCAAATTACACTGTTTCGGCTTTTTCAGCTAACGTGCAAACGCTACACCCGTGATAATGCCGTAAATAGGAGTAGTTAGTAAAGGAGGGTCTGTGCTTTGAGCTAATTTAAGCTTATTTTGGATCATGGTATTCAAGCATTAAATATTCTGGTTTGGATCTAGCCTCAACAAGCCTCTTAACTAGCTAAACCTGTGAGAATACCTCGGTAAACATAACCAACGGGCAAATATCACAGACGATTATGCTTAATACATTGAGAAACCATGATCACGACTGAAATATGACTCATAATGCAGCATCTGAGCTCAACCAACTCTGACTTGACTTGAGACGAATAATGGCACTATTGTCTTTGAAAACTGCTTTACAGCATAATCTGAACGGTTTCCGTGTATACAGTTTATATTGTATAAAAGCACTAAAAAGCAAAGGTGATTTGACCAGGCATGGACTAGCATGAATCCTACTCGAAACTAGTTTGTTCATTAGAGATACGCAGCATTCACTTATTCATTCGGCACTGTATCTGTGGATTTTTTGTTCATTCTAGTGCATTGAAACATTCATTTTGTAGTATATGTACTTAGAGTGGATTTAAAAGTGGGGTAAAAAGGTTTTTTATTTCAGATAAATGCTGATCTTTGGATCTTTATATTCATCAAGGAATCCCAAGAAATAAGTAAAGAATAAATGCATGTATATATATATATATATATATATATATTTAATAATAGTTTTAAATATAGATAATAATAAAAAATGTTTCTTGAGCAGAAAATGTGCATATTTTAATTATTTATTTTAATGATCAGCTTTGATCACAGCATTAAATTAAATAAACAAAATATTCAAATAGAATTTTAAATCGTAAAAATATTTCCGCTTTTGCTGTATTTTGGACCAAATAAATGCAGGCTTTGTGAGCAGAAGAGACATTTAAGAAACATCTCTTAGTAGTATAGTTCTTAATTTTAATCACATTAAGGAATATGGCTTTATAAATACTACTGCTAGTTAATAGTGAGAATTACTCGTTCAAATAAAGTGTTGCTGTAATCGCACAGTGTGCACGTGCAGAACAGAACTGCAGAATAAAGTCTGTGTGTTCCTCGGCAGGTCTCTGGCGATGGGACACCAGTACACTTCACTGGGTACTCAGCCCATCCTGTGCAGCTCAATCCCAGGTCTGGTACCCAAACAGCTCCGCTTCTGCCGCAACTATCTGGAAATCATGCCCAGCGTGGCGGAGGGGGTGAAAATCGGCATTCAGGAGTGTCAGCATCAGTTCAGAGGTCGCAGATGGAACTGCACAACTATTAATGACAACCTGGCCATCTTTGGACCCGTGCTGGATAAAGGTAGGCCTAGAGAATCACAGGAAATAACTGAATTAAAAGTGTATTTTATGTAACATTCCCCTGCATTACAAAACTAGTCAAAAGTATTCTGAAAGCTGAGTAAAATAAGCTTTTGATGTATGGTTTGTCAGGAGAGGACAATATTTGGTAGAAAATTTACGATCTATATGATCTTTACTCAATATCCTAATAATAATTTTGTGACCCATACATTGTGTTTTTGTCTATTGCCACAAATATACCCCAGCGTTTAAAACTCCAGGGTCATGTTTTATTCAAAAATACCCATTAAGGTAATACATATTATAATCTCACACATATATGTTTGCAATAGTTTGAACGAGTCTTGAGTTCAGAATAATCAATTTGAAGAGTTTGTTTATATGCATTCAATTTATTTCTACAGTCCTTAAAAATAGAATTTCTAAATGTACCGAAGATTCATTACAAAAGCTTGAAATCTACCCTAAATTCTAGAATAGATTGCATATTTCATACAGAGGTCAAAATCTATTACCGATCCATTTGAGTTTGTACATTTTTAAGATGGGAGAACTGCCTTTATTCACTCCATAACGAAGGCTACTTGAAACTCATATTTCACCCAGTGCTTCTTTGTATTCGGTGACTATGTAACATTATGACTTCTCAATTACAACAAAAGTCCCTGTTTGCACACAGCTCTGATTACTGAGATTACTCTGTTGTTCTGTGCACATTATTTATTTGCTGCTCTCTAATCCCGCTCTCAATGGGCATTAGTCAGGTGCACTGGACTATGACAGTTTGTGCAGATGTAGTGATGCACGCGAGTAAAGTGGGTGGGACGTGTTTTGTTTGTTTCTGTCAAAGGGAATCCCCACATTTCTCATTGTGTTTGTCCCGACACAGTAAAGGTAATGCTGACATTCCTAAAAGGCATTTCAGAAGTATCTCAGTGTGTGTGTAACACGCTCACATTAACAGACATACCTCACTGTGCGCTCAAACGGATTACATTGCCAGCGTGTGTGTTTATCTAAGGTGAAGTTATGAATGTGTTGTTCTGCTCTTTAATCAGTTGGGATTCTTGTCTAAGGCACAAGTCTGTGCATAACACAGCACAGCGTAGGGTTATGTAGATTTAACAACGTGCAGCAGAAAGTCCTAATCAACTGTTGCTTGACTAGATTGCTTTATTACAAAAATTTATATTTTGCTAAGGTAAGCAGCGTTATTGCTTTTGTTCATATTGTGCAAGATACAGTTCGCAGGTTTAGTGGCTTTAGAGGGGTTAACATTTCTGGTCAAGCTTTAGTTTTGGGACAAATCCTAAATATTAACTATTCTGCTTCAAACTCTAAAAAATGAACTGCAGTAGAGTGAGACACTAATATTTGCTAATATGGACCACAAAACCAGTCATATGGGTACATCTTTCAAAGTTTTGATTAAAACATCTAAAAGATGAATAAACAAGCTTTCCATTGATGTATGGTTTGTTAGAAGATGGCAATATTTAACAGAGATGTCTGGAATCGGAGGATGCAAAAAATGTTACATTGAGAAAATCGCTTTTAAAATGGTGCAAATGAAGTTCTTAGCAATGCATATTACTAATAAATAAATACATTTTAATATATTTAATATATTTATGGTAAATTTACAAGGGATCTACAAAGAACATGATCTTTACTTAATATTATAATGTTTTTTGCATTAAAAGAAACTTAATTTTGACCCACACTATGCATTTTATGGCTATAATATACCAAATATAGCTACTTAAGACTTTTGGGATCCAGGGTCACATACGTTTAAATAAACAGCACTAGTTAATAGTAAAAATTAATTTTTCTAAAAAAAAAATAACTATACTATATTAAGAAACTTAAACATTTTCTTGTAATACAAACTGCAAACACTGAACACTCATAAACTAAACATGTTCAAAACTAATATAAATCATAATAAAGTATGGGTGTGTGTTATTGAATCTGTAGAGTTATATTTACCACAGACTGATTTAATAAGCATTTAGCTTCCTGTTGCTGCTTTTATACCCTTCCCATTGCCAAAAAAGTTATATCAGTTTAAAGCTGGACCAGTCATGGTACGAGAAGCCAGAGCACATCGAGGGGCCGAAGGTGGGATGAATACTGATAACCGGCTACGGCGGGAGGCGGTGTCAGCTGCGCCAATTGCTTTTAATAAACTCTCAAGCAATTGTTACATTGATGGAGAGGGCTTGAGCCCAAGCGGGCCACTGATGATGGGAGGACTGCTCAGGTCTTCTCTATTGTAGTGTTAATAGCCTCTCCATATCCCCTGCAGTTCCCCCTCCTCCGGTCTAAACTGAAGGGGAGATTGGTCAGGGACAGGGGTGATGGGGGTTTGAACCAGGTCAGTCATCGGGGTCCAGGGATGGCTTTAGTAAATCATTTTGATTGGATTAAAGCTTCTGAAGCTCTTAATAATGTGAGAGGTCAAAGCGGGTAGATTAAGTGCTTTGTTGGGGGGCGGTTTAAGGGCCGCTTCGGAGCTCAGAAGCTTTTCACAGAGCTTAGAGAAGAGCACCTCTCACTTTCACTCCTTTGTGACTAACGCTGTCACTTTTGCGGAGCTAGCACTATTGTGCGCTGGTGTTAAAGTCTGTGGCGCAGACGGATGCACGTCGGTTTCCTCTTCTGTTTTGTGCTGGGCTGAATGGAGCGCTGATCTTTAATAGGTCTTCAGAGGCTTGTTACCGACAGCTGTCTGAGATCTGCCCAGACGTGAATGATGCTGGAAATGTACATTCACCCGATCACCCTGACATTGGCTGAACTAATAATAGGGCGGGACCTGTTGGTCTTCTGGAAACCTGTCTGAAAACAGATCTTATGCTTCAAAATTCCACACCTTTAAAGGCCTTTGATACTTTATTACTGACCGTTTGACTGATTTCATTGCTTGCTTCACAAACGGAGCATCAGTTTTGCAGCTCTCATAAATCTGTGTATGTGTTGCCTACAGTATTGCATTGTTTTGCAAAAGTAAACCACCTCACCAGTCTCATCCTCATCTATTTATTTCACAGCGCGGCCTCAGGCTACGTCTGCATCAGCACTCATTAATTTACATTAACCAAAGTGTCAAAACACGACCAACTGGAATCCGCGATGAAAGGAGAGTCAGCGCAGGTGTGCTAAAAGAGTTTGCTGAACACACCTTCAGCGGATAGCGTTGCTAGTCGCATGCGAGATGTAATCGGACACCAGAATTAACTTCTTACTGTCACTCAAGATCTCAACAGACTTTGTGGGCTTTTACATTCATTGTTTTTGTGATATTTATTCGAAAAAACCTCTCTTTGCAATTTCCTCAGACGTTTAACAAGCAATAAAATTACATCTGGGTGTGAATAAAAGCCTTTTCATTGGAATTCCTCGGGGGCATCCACCATGTTGGCCACCGCCACAAATTAAAGTAAAGGAATCCCATGACTCTGAATGCTAACACCCTCAACTAAACCAACTTTGCATGAGGTCAGGCTACCCAGGTTATGACCTCTGCCCTCAGGAGGAGAAACTGTTACAATTTAGGATGTACTGAGAGCACCGTGCCTTTCATCAAATGCATGTTTAACTGTGCCGGGGGAGGTCTGCTCACCAGTATATCATTAACTCTGCCCAAGAAAGAAAGAATGGGGTGTGGCAAACGGAGTTGATGGTGGGACCTTAGCCCCGCCTCCTGCTGGGCCCAACTCACCACACAATATCTGGGCGACCATAAGATTAAGCCAGAGAGAAAGCTCCTTTCACAATTCACACGCCCTTTAGATTGTTTTATGAAACCATTTCAATGGGGATTTCCCCGTCTGCCGACAAGTGGGGTCCGACCAATGCATAGTTCTCTGTTGCTATGACTTAACTTGGTCCCCACTAATCACTGGCAAGGGCAAATTTCATATAAAATATCGGGGGGCTTTTGTGTGTGTAATTCGGCGTGACAGTGGCAGCACAATGAGGGATTCAGGGTCCCAGCAGGTAACAGGGACCGCTTGCCATGTGAGGGTCCAGTAAAGTTAGCCAGAAGGTGGGCAGCAGGGTCGAACTGTTGTCACAAATAATCAGTCTAATCTGGCTTCACCTGCATTCTTTTCTCAGGTAAAGACCCCCTACCACTCTAAAGTGTCTCCGTATCTCCCATTTATCCATTTTTGAGGAGTTCTTCCTCTGGATATTAATCTGCCCCCACTTTCCCCCGACGCCGTCTCTCCTTTATTCCCCCGACCGGTCTGCCATGTCATTGTCGGCCAGCCGCATTTGACCCACGTTTTATTGGCTTCCTGATAATAAAACACAGGTCACTCAGTGGGTTTTAAATGGCAATTGAATGGCCCTTTCAGACCCAACTATTCATACCTCCAACTACAATGTGATTTAGTTGATGCAAGCAGAAGTTGCTCATTGTTTAAGCGAGAGAAATCATGGGCATCAACTGATATAGGTTTTAATATATTTGCACAAGAACAAGGAAACACTGCATCACGGTAATTTCAATCCAAAGGCACCAAATCGTTTCACCATTATAATTAGCATTGTGGAATAAGAAAGAACTTGCGCCCAGTTTTGCAACATCATTATTCTCTAACCAGTTGAAACCTGCAACAAAGGAAGACTTGATTCACAGCGTCTCCATACCCGTTTCCTCTCTCCTGCAAGTGCAAGACTGCACAAGACCACAGAGTATTTATCAAAATTACCAACCTCATTAGCTGTCTGTTGGAAAACGCTTTTAAGTTTGTATGGGGCCCCTCTTCAGCAAGAATCGTCACAAAATCCCCTGTTAGACAGAATGTTGGATCATCTTGGAGATTATAATCAACCTAAACTTGCATTGTTCATTCTTCAAATTAATTCCAAAAGTAACGCGTTGGGTCTTGTAACCACAACCCGACAGTGAGTCTTAGCCATGAGTAATACAGGCCTATTTCCCCACCTCAGAGTTGCTTAATTAAGTCTTTCTAATTATAGACTTGTCATCCTTGTATTTACCTCATCTGGAAGGATATGCTTGGTCTTCCCTGACTCATGGCATACCATGTCCACAATGAGATCTGAGTGAACTGCCTTTACTTACATATTAAACCACACACTTATGAGTGTTGAGTTTAATTAAGTACTTTCAAAGGGTTAGTTCACAAAATGCGAATTCTGTAGTTAATTACTCAACCTCATGTTGTTCCCAAACCATAAGACCTTCGTGCATCTTTGCAACACAAATTAAGATATTTTTGATGATATCAGAGAGCCATCTGACCCTCCATAGACAGAAATACAACTGAAATTATCCCAGATCCAGAAATGTATCAAAAACATCCATGTGACTTTAAATATGTTAAAACTTGCATATGCACGTGTTGTGATACTCTCTGAAATGCCGGAAGACTTAAGTAACGTGGAAAGAGTAAATTATGTCATTTTTGTTTTGCTTGCGCAAAAAAAGTATTCTCCTAGCAAAGTGAAGTTGAACTATTGATGTCGCATGGACATCAGAACAGAACAGCTGAAAGAACAATTAATAGACATTCTGAGGTATAACATATGTAACAATGCTTGTTTTCTCTGTGCACTTCCATAGCCACTCGAGAATCTGCATTTGTCCATGCGATTGCTTCGGCGGGGGTAGCATTCGCCGTGACGCGGGCCTGTTCCGAAGGCTCCGTCACCATCTGCGGCTGTGACACGCGGAGGAAAGTACCACCAGGTGAGGGCTGGAAGTGGGGCGGCTGCAGTGAGGATGTGGATTTCGGCAGCATGGTATCGCGAGAGTTCGCCGATGCTCGTGAGAATCGACCGGACGCTCGCTCAGCTATGAATCGACACAACAACGAAGCTGGACGTGTGGTGAGCATATTTTTCCCACTAAAAAGACCAAAATGCCTTTTCATTTTAGTTCAGGTTAGTTAATTCTGCTTGCTGCTGGATTAATGTTCAGATATGCTCAGGTTAGCCTATGCTGCTTGCTGGTGAACAAGCAATTTAGTACTATTTAAAAATGTTAGAAATGCCTGTTCGAGAAACTAATGGAGCAACATCCAAATGCGGAAGTGCTGTCTTTCTTGAATTGCTCCCCTACTGTGCCATTTTAGAAGTAGTAGTAGTCTTCTACAATAGGTTTACATGCCTGCAAGCTCAAAAAATACTTTTTGTTTTCCAACGATTCTCAAAGGTTTCTTTTGAAGCAGTTCTAAGATTCACTCTCTCTAAACCCCTCCTACTCTGCTCTGATTGGTCAGAAGGCCCAGTTTGCTCTGATTGGTCTAACACGTACAGTGCATGTCAGAAACAATACACCTATTACAATACACAACTCTGAGGACTCGTTCTTTCTTTTGGGAGACAATAATGCTATTTTTGGTGCACTTTCAGCTTTACAACTTTGCAGATTGTTTGCATTCGCATACAGCTACATTGTAAAAACTGAAAAGGTATAATAGGGGCAATTTATTATTATCTGGAATATTAGTGCTAAGATCAATATTCTGTTTTTCTTTTTCCCTTAGTCAATCACAAAGCACATGTACATGAAATGTAAGTGTCACGGCCTTTCGGGAAGCTGTGAGGTGAAAACCTGCTGGTGGTCACAGCCTGACTTTCGGGTGATTGGCGACTTCATGAAGGACAAGTATGACAGCGCATCAGAAATGGTGGTTGAGAAACATCGGGAATCACGAGGCTGGGTCGAGACCTTGCGACCGAAGTACACCTTCTTCAAGCCGCCTACAGAAACTGACCTTGTCTACTACGAAGGTTCACCTAACTTCTGTGAACCCAACCCGGAAACCGGCTCCTTCGGCACCCGTGACCGAATGTGTAACCTGACATCACACGGTATTGATGGCTGCGACTTGCTCTGTTGCGGCCGGGGCCACAACACTCGAACTGAGAAACGCAAGGAGAAATGCCACTGCATTTTTCACTGGTGCTGCTACGTGAGTTGCCAGGAGTGTACGCGAGTTTATGATGTCCACACCTGCAAGTAAGAAACCACCAAACCAAAACCAGATTGGACAGACAATTAGGGTTGTAAACATGCGAGAGCCTTCAGTCCCAAAGTTGTGGACTGAGTTGAATTGAGTTGTTTGTGGTTTCACTAGTCAGATAATCACAAAAAGGAGATACAGTGAAGTAATTCTAGAACACCATCAAAGAAAGCTGTTTCAACAGACACAAAGAAAAACCCATAAGGGCTTTGTTCTCCATTGTTGAGGACAAATACAGGCCTGCGGCTCAGCTCTGGAAGGGACTTATCGTTTCCAGTCTGATACAGGAGGGGATAAGTGATGGATCAGATTACTAGAGACTCGGGCCATTGGGACCTTGACCAATTGTGTCTCCAAGAAAAGAACAGAAACCTTTCAAAGGGAGAGGTTTTGTCGGCACGTGGCTGCAAACTCAACTCTGTAACAACAAATGCAGCACAAACTGAATGCTAGGGTTTGCCCACAAGCGCCTCTGCAATGTGGTGATAGTTGCATTATTAATGATAGCCTTACTACTAACACCATTAAAGAAGCTATTTGTATCTTTTTAATACAAAGTGCATTCCAACATTCCTGAACTCCAGCAAACAACCGATTAACCCATACTTTTATGACAAATAATACACTTCACGTTTTCTCTGTGTGCAAGACCAAACACAGAACTTATGTATTAGGTTGAGTTTATTCTAAGTTACTAACATTAGGTTACGAATGCACTTGTATCTGAGTGAATGTCCATGCATTGTGTATATGTCACTGTTTTCTTGAAATGATTTAAGAACTTGCCACTAGTATCAAGACCTCTTTTACTTGCCGTTTAGAGTGCTATTACACTTGGTTTGATTGCTTGGTTCAAACCAGAGTTCAGTTGCTTCCCTTTTTGCCTGGCCTTGCTGGGTTGTGTTCACACTGTATTTTTGGGTCCGAACCATGGTGAACCTGTATCATCAAAGTGGGAGCTGTTCACCCTGTTGCTTGATATCAACTACGCAGGAGAAGGCTGCAAAATGCACAGGGTCAACACAGAACAGCACTTGCGTTTGTCTGTGCGAATGTATTGCAAAGGTTCCAAAGAATATCTACTTCCTTTTGAAAAGAAAAACAGCATATGCTGGTTAGATATGTTAAATTAAAGAGTGTCCTTTGCAAGTCATGTGCTGGTTCTAAGCTGGTCCTAAGCAACTGTACTGGTTTTACTTGTCTTAAACCAGTACAAAACCAGCTTGCAAAACATACCTAATCAGCATATGCTGGATTTTTCGACAGGTGTGTGTCGGTCCTGCTTATCAGGAAAGTGATTGAGCCTTGAATGATCTTCTTTTTTTTCAGATCAGAGCACACACAAGTGCATTCATATCTGCAGTAAGTTTAATGTGAGTTCGGTTAACTAGTACCCTCCAGAGTTCCAAAAAACTGTTCACATCATCCAAACAAGCTGAAATCTGACTTCAAACTAACCCATTTGCACACCAGAAGTGCTAGTGTGAAGCACCCAGTTTTCCTCAAACATTAATAATCTATTAAAGCTAAAACAAATAGATGTGAGCACTTCTATCTTGAAATGGAGCATGATATTCATTTGCTTTATTTGTGCGTGACAGTATTATTGATAATCCACATACAGAGAGGTCCACAACATTTCAGAATAAATATAAAAGGTAACTGTACCTTTATTGAGTAGCCGAAACACTGTTCATTTGTAAGTCACTGGATAAAAGCATCTGCTAAATCAATAATATAAATGTACATGCAGGGTCCAAAATTAACAGTCGCCATGTGTCTCCTGTGCAAATATATAATAATAATAATAAAAAATAATTATCATGGCCACAGTATCATGACTGGTAATTTTTAACAGTATTTTTGTAATTATTATATTGATTTTTATTAAGGTTAATTTTGGACCCTGATTAGAGATTTTGCTTCTGCTATGACAAAATGAATTATTTCGTTTTTATTCACAATTGTTACACTCAAGTATTTGTGAATTCACAACCAAAATTAATGTTTTTATTATTATTATTATTATTATAACTTTCCCTACCCAGCTGTACATGAAAGTTAGCAGCAGTGCAGAAGCTAAATGAACTACCCTCATTTATAATGCTGCTAACAAATAACAGGTTTGTTGTTATATTTATGCTTGTGCATTTGTGTTTCTCTGTGTAAATCTACTGTATGTGTCTTGGTGCTTGTTTGTAAATGTGTGTGTATATGTGCATGACTCTTTGTTTTCTTCTTTCTGTGAAAGACACTGTGTAAGCATAGTTAAGAACTAAAATGTGAAGTTTTCTACTAATGGAATCCTGATAGAGAGTTTGTGTTTATTAACCAAATAGAGATATTCTAACACTTTTGTGAGTCCTGTTGAACAATAGATTATAAAATATGTAATGTATGAAAATTAAAATGCATATTGTGTTATTAAAAGCCACGCTATATTTTGACAACGTAGCATTGAAAACAGCTTTCTTTCTGGCAAAAGTTCCTTTCACAGATCTTTCTTCAAAGACAATTAACTCAAGTTCTCTCTTGCCCATCTCACACTGATTTAATCTCTCATCAATCAGGGATCATTTCAAAGCACATGCCCTATTCAGCTTTTTCACAAAGCTTTATTTAACCTAACGATCCGCCCCTAACTACAAAATCAATACTTCATGTTTGTATGTGTACATCACTGCATCTAAATTTCGCCTGTTTGCTTCCACACAGTTCAATTTGTACTCTAAACATGGTCTTCGATTCCAAAGTTTTGTATGGACTAGTTCTGTGTTTAAGGATTTCTGGAAGTTCTGGATTTTTTATGACTATTTATTTTACTGTAATGTATATATTAGCAAGAGTATATATTTGCTGACTTGTGAGGAATATTGTTGTTTTGTGTAACTGTTTTACCAGCAACCAGAATCTGTTGTTGCTTCTTCTTTTTCACTGACCACATTGGATGCACTGTATGTCCTGCTCTCTGTTATTAGAATTCTAGCTGTTAATGTTATTATAACCAAATTAAATAAAAATACGCTTCTTGTTTTTTGATTCCAAGGTGGTTTTGCTTCATGGACTCAGATCTGATATTAGACATCAAGCTGCATGCCAAAGTTATATATATTCAAGTTTAGGGGTTCGCAATAAATTATAGTATTTTAGCATAGATAAGCATTGATATGAACATTAAAAATTAATAGTTTCTCTCATGTTTTGTAATCAGGGGCTCTCTGAAATGAGAATGCCCCTATTAACATGCAAAGAAAAAAATATAGAAAAGAAAAGAATATTACAGTACCACATATGGTATACCATTAGTATGGAAAATAATAACAGATAATAATTTTGACTCATCTCTTGTGTAAAAACAAACATGATTTGTTTACGGTAAATACACTCTTAATCCACGTATTACTGGAAAATGGACATCATCATAACAACAACAAAAAATTAAAAAATATGCAACTATGACTTTAACTATAGCTTTTAATTCATGTCATGACCAAGCTCTGTATTAACATGAGGATACCTGGACGGGAAATGTGCAACACAGTTAAACTACATTTATTAAAATAGTGTAGTGAGGGAAAAATGTAAATGCATACCACATTCATTTATACAGGCCAAAAGACCTCTTAAAAACATCTTTATATATTTATCAAAGATTCTGGTCATCAACTTTAGCATTAATATTATCTCAAATATTATACTTCAAGTCCATTTTATTAAAAAGGTTAGTTCAGCTAAAAATAAAATTATTTTATTCCAAACCCATAAGACCCTTCGTTTATTTTTGATGAAATGCGAGAGTTCTGACCCTGCACGGGTCCTACCATGTTCAAGGCCGGGAAAGGTAGTAAGGACATTGTAAAAATGTTCGTTTGTGACATCATCATTGAAAATTAGTCACAGAAATAAAGTGGCATTATTTTACAAAATAAAAAAACACATAGCCTATTTATTCAGTCAAGTCTGTTTCTGATTATTTGCAGTTACAAAATGTACACCACAATTCTAAATAAAAATTATTAGGTATAAAGAAATGAGACTTAATGACAGATATAATATGCTAACTACACTAAATAAACACACAGAGAAGTTGTTCACTTCTCACTGCTGTGTGTGTGCACTAGGATGGGTTAAATGCAGAGCACAAATCTCAAGTATGGGAAACCATACCTGGCCACATGTCACGTGGGCCAAAAACCCTGGCTACTGGCACCAAGGAAGTCTCCACAAGGGACAATCAAGCCCCAGAAGTGACAATGGAAATCTGCCTGGCCCTAGTAAGCACTAGCATGCACACCTTTGCCCCAACAGTGGAAACATGGTTAGTAACTCCCTGCGTGTTGTGCTATCTTTCCTTTCAACTCCATGTTTCCTTCCCAGGGTACTAAAGCTGCTGTTTCCTTTGTCCCGGTGTTCATCCAATGCTCCTGCCTATCCTGTCAATCTCATTTTCTGTTGGGATGGTCCATTCTCATGCTGCATCTCTGTCCACTTCATTGGATTGATCCCATTTCTTGGCATGTACTCATGGTTTGCTCTACCCTCTTGCTACTATGGACTGGTCTATAGTACCAAAGTCTGCCTGACATTGACTTTGTCTCTGCATCACCTCTTGTACTTGCTGGATTGGATTGTGCTGACCTTATTTATCCTCTGCCCTACTGTCTGGAGCTGGTTGGGCACATGGCAACCAACCTGTTTTCTCTGCAAACGCAATACATTGCAGTCTTGTAGTCCTCTGCCCTCAAGTTCTCCTTATGGCGTACCTGACAGATGCAAAGGCCCTTATGTCCATGTCAAGATATGGAAAAAGTATGAAGCAGATCAATAGAAGTAGCTGAATCAACTGAAATAGTAAAAACTATGTACAGGCCTTTAAAGAGCTTAAACAACATTATAGCCTCAGTCTATATGGAATCTGTCCCCCACTGACTCACTGAAGAGCAAACCATTCAATAAATAGACCAGATTAAAACTTGGGATAGTTGTCAGTCTTGTCCACAATTAGGAGCTGGGAACACACAGGACACAATAGCATCATTCTTTCTCGATTTTAGTGTGAGAGAAAGAAGGAGAAAAATCCCTTGATAATAACTTGATTCTTTTGAGAGCGCTCAGGAGCCAGCTTAGTTCTCTGGGGGACAATAAGGGCAAAAATTCTCTGTGGTGACAGGACTGCATCAATGATCAGCCCCTGAAGCAGATTATAGGCCAACGTGAATAGAGCCCACCAATACTAGGGGCTAATAGAGGACCCCTGATAACTCATTCTTCCTCTCACAATGTCCCTGCCAGAAGCTAGGTCTTAGTATCGCCTAACTCCACTATGCAAGAAATATTGACATACACGGCCCCCTCAAGAGCGGACACAGGGTAATACTTTTTCCAAGCGCTAGCGGTTGCCATCATATTATTGCTTATCAAACAAACAAAAAAAGAGAGTGTATAAATTTTAATTATAAATGAGTTATAATATTTATAAATCCACCAGACCAAACCTACCCTTGCATGAACATGCCCATTTCCCAAAAAATGACTGCATTTACTTTAGATTCTAAAGTGTACATCCCATAAACACTTTACTATCCTGTGAGGCCTTCAGAGAGGAGTCGTGAATGGCAGGAAACACATAAACTGACCTTGTAGGTCACATGGCAATAAGACAGATGTGGTATGTTCATTCATATCTATATAGCTAAAATACTGATAGACAGCGATCTAAAAGATATCTTTATACTGCACAGTATATAAAGTGAATGGCATATGATTTATTTAATTTGGTGATTCATTTAGTGATGTGTATAAAAAATTGTGGACAATTTGGAATAAAATTGTTTACTTGTTTTCTTGCCATGCTGAAGAAAGGACATATTATGGAATATTAGGAAATATTATAGAATCATCCATTTGTAATGGGGGAAAACTGTGACACATTAAAATGCAAACATTTTGGAAATTAGAATAGGTACCAAGGTAGAAAATTCATGGAATATAAAGCATGCAGAAATGTATATATACAGTGAACAGCACACACACACTACACTTTCTTATTATAATAGGTAGAGTGAGATTTTAAAAATACATAGTCATTTAAAAAATAGTTACACTGTTCAAATACTGACTGTTCATATAGCAACAATTACATTGTTGACACATTGCATGCTGAATCTTATGTGCATTGTCCTAAAACTCTAACAGGAAAGATTTTTTTCCCCCATCAAAATAAATCAAACAGGTGTGGAATGAATTGTTCAGTCTCCAACCAAAACACACTGATGTGCTAAACACAAAATTATATTACTGTATGAATATCCCATCGGTATGTTTATATGCATTGCATAACCATTGTATACATGAACACACAAATGCATCACATTTAGTTTTTTGCAATATTTCTAAAATAAAGTATTTTTAACATTTGTGATGCATGCAACACTTTCCATATCCAACAGAAATAAACTAGCAAGATTTAGAAAGAAATTCTTTTAGATGTATGTGTTTTCAGTCTCATCCCATCGACCGTCAGACAGAGAGGCACCACAGCCAGAATCTGATTCACAAATTAGCCAGAATCTACAGTAGCCGAGCACCTCACCCTCAGGCTGAAGGAAATTGTCTGCTTTCACAGACCAGAAACCCACCTAACAAGCTTGTCACCAAGGTGAGAGCAACCTAGTTAGCAGGTAATTGCCTGAAGAGGACTTGTCAGCTCCACTGCGGGAGACTTCACTCAACGAGTGTGAGAATTTTGACACAGTCGAAGCGGTACCTCCCAATAACCATATAAATGGAAGACAATGGACCTAATTGCAATCAGTGTCCTCCAGCTCTACTGTCTTTATGTTGCTACACTTCACTCACTCTTGATCTAATGACCTGAAGCTCAGCAGACTTTTACAACAGCATATCAACGTATCTGAATGCTGGGCCTCTGGTATGCATCTAAGGTCCAATGCAAGCTGATGGATAAATGCCTTCTTGGGTGAATGTTAAGAAGTAAAGTTAGGTGGAGCTACGCAAAAGTCACACCTCTGCTCAAACAGTTCTCGTTTCACACATGACAAGTCTTTTGATGTCTGAGCTATTTGCAGCCAAATTACTTTGCTGTTGAAAGGGTAAGAGATTTTTAGCTAGAAACTAAGGAGTAGGAGCTGGTGAAATGTGAGAGGTCAGTAATGTGGTACATTAAAAAGGAGTAAAGTTTAGCACCTGGCAGGTAATCTCCATCATATCCTTGCTACAAAAACAAACTGATAAGTAACATAGAAACAGTAAGCAATAACTCTATACTTCATGTCTGTTTCTTGCTGCATCTAAATTTTAGGGTCCTTGGTTCTGAAGGATTTTTTTGATGAATGGGTGGCGGAGCAGAAACCGAACCTGCTGCTCTCCGTATTAATTCATAAGTGAGCTAATTTATCAATATTAGAGTTAGGGATTAAAAAAGGCCCATAGACCCCATCCTCAAAACAATAATATTGGTTTAAGTAGGAATGCGTCTCCCTTGTGATCCAGTCGACTAAAAGGTATTTTAATAACCAGTGTAAACAAGGGCAAATTCAGACCAACAAAACAGTGATGGCATAACTTCTTCCGCATACACAGTATACTCACATACCAAAAATATTTACTGCTTGATTGCTTAAATCACCACAAAGTATAAACAATATCATCTCCCGGCTCTAATCTGCTAGATTCAACAAAAATGCTCATTATTTTTGAAACAATGTGTATTTTGAAAAGTGCTATACAAAATAAATTTGACAAAGACTTGAAAATTGTATTTGTATTACTATTATTAAAAACAATGGAGCTTAAGTGATGCTTTCGGATCTAGTGCATGATTTAATTGCAATAAATTGAGCTTTTTTGTTAACTGAGAAGTGATATTGTGGGTTTAGTATGCTGGTGTTATGGAAGGTTTCAGGCAGCTTTTCTGAAGTGCTAGATAAATGACTATGAACAGTATGTAATGAGTATGTTGGGACGTGACACACAGTTGTTCTTGTAACGTCATGTTTTGACTGCCTGCTCCGTTTGGATTCACCCAAAAGAAACCTGAGCTTAAAACCTCTGAATGTATCATTAAAGGACTTTTTTTCTTTCTGGTGTGTTGTTGTCGTAGTTCTTGTTGTGGCCACCAGCATAGTGTGCATGAAAATTGTGTGTTTTTTAGTAAAACTATCATTACAGTCAGCTCCAGATAAATTCTTGTCACAACTACACTTTAAACCCTAATACTCAAAGCGGTTATTTGTATGGAGCCGAGGGAAATTAAATATTACAAATAAGCTTAACCTTGATGAGATTTTAGAACTTTCTATTCTACTAGGTTTAGCTTGTTTAATACCTGAATAGGAACGTCAAGGTTGCTGCTGGAAAAAGTGTTACTTGGTATCAGTAAATGAAGAGGTGTCTCTTTGGAGTACCACAGGGCTCAGTACTAGGACTTTTTGCTTTTCTCTCTGTATGCCTTGGAATACATAATTAAGAAGCGTAGAGTTAGTTTTCACTTCTGTGCTGATAGTACTCAGCTCTATATTTCTTTGCAATCAAACCAAACGTACCAATTGACAGAACAAAGAAATGATAGTTGATATAAAAAATTGGATGACTCAAGCTGAATAATGAAATCGCTGCCTTCTGTAGAGCTGCTTGACAATAGATCAACTTTAGTCTCTTATTAAGCTGAACTGAACCAATACTGAACTGACTTTAGTGAAATAATTTAGCTGATTACACAATTATTACTTTGAATACTTAGAGTTCCTTACAACAGGATTTGAAATGAACTTAGAGTTTTAGATTTTGATTAATCAGTGTTAACTTTTGTTGTGCAATGGTAATTGCAATGAAATATTGACTAAACTGACTCAATTTAATTGCAATTGCAAAGGATGCAACTGTTAATTAGTTAGATGAGTTGTTCCTCCTGCCAACAAAACACCCTTTAAAAAGTAAATCCACTAGACAGTCAAAAAATAAATAAATAATAACAGTAATAATAATTAGTCAACACTAGACAAGACAGTCATCAATTGTCAGCTCTAGTGGCACAGACGGTAAAATATGCTTAATATTTTTTTAACGCGATCAATGGTTTGACTGCTTGGCGAACTTCAAATCTTTTAAAGCATTTATTTTTAATATAAATAAAGGAAATCATTGAAAATGTGAAATTAAAATATCTGGTAGGGTTGGGGTAGTTGAACAGATGGCTTTATTGTCCCAATAAGGTGGCATAAATTTAATCATTTGATTTCAAATTCAATAAGCTATTACTGCACACTGTTTTATAATGTACTACAATACTGAGGTTCAGATAATTACCACTATTTGCAAAAAATAGTATAAATAGCATGAATGCATGAATAAAATGAATGTAAAAATGTAAATAACATATCACTAAAAAGTGCTGCTATTTTCACTTAGTGTACATAGAATCCATTACTATTTGCACTTAGTGTAAATAGCATAGACCGCTAAGAAAATATGCTTTTTCAATTTGTGTAAATAGCATCTAATTGATATTTGCACTTAGCCTAAACGGCCTCTATTGCTATTTGCACTTAGAAAATATTAACATTTATCTTGAAAGTTAAAAGACTCCTTTTACTTTGCATACAACTGCCTGTGATGGTTAATATGCACCAATATGATGTCTGATATACGTACATCTTCAGATGTTAAATATTTTTCATTACTTAGCACTCTGTCTTTTTGGGGATGATGCATTATAAGGGTCAGATTTGATGGATTTGGATTGGTTTGCATGTAAATGATAGTGACGGAAGAAAACTCATTCACTTTTTAGCACAGATCCATTGTGTGAACCTACCCTGCAGTGAAGTGTGCTTATATCAGCGTAAGTATATCAATGACAAGGTGACTAGAGGGGGTAGAGGAGAGGGGTTATCATTAGTGAAGCCCTCTGCTGCTGTTCATGACTAGTTCCAGTAATTACTTCACAAAGGGTGGTTTTCGCCATCCCACTGTTTTTCCCACACAGGGCAGGCACAGAATTCCAAGTGGCCTCAGACTTGCAATCTCCTTGCTTTAACCCAGGCAAATTGCTAAGCTTGGCCATTCTTCAGGCACTGTAATTGCATTTTAGTGCTGTTTTTATTGGTGCCGGCTTGCCCAGCCCCCCGGTCTGACCGCTCAACACTAAGAATGCCATTGAACGCAGGGTAAATAGAGAGTAAATAATTTGTTTATGGGGAGGTTCAAATTAGGGGTTAATTAAGGATTAAGAATGGACTGAGGGGGGAAATATTAAATTAAATGGATTTCTGAAATTGGATGCAACATGCAGCACTGTTATGGATGTGATGCTATATAAAAAATATTAAAAATTTAGTTGTCAGGTAACCTATTGCTTCATGCAATAAAATAGATGAATTGGTGATTACATTACAAACATTGTCTGTTACAGCAATAGCAAAAAAATAAGTTCTTAATTGCGATTCTGAGTGTTTCTCAGTGAAACTACAAAAGCCTTTCCCTCTTTTTTTACCATTTTTAACCATTTTAGAGGTTTATTCAAATGTGAATACTTAAGTTCATCTCATTAATATACTCAAAGAGATCTAATTTTGTTCTTGGCAACACTGAGCAGTTCTTGTCTCTTGAGTGTCCCTGATTCTAATTCTGCGGTACAGATGCATTCCGGAGCTGGACAACTGAGCAAGTGCTGTTTGCGCTGAATTGGAATAACAGCAGAAAACTGAAATGGCCACAGGATTAAGGGATCTGAACAGGATAAAAGGATAAAAGATTCTTGGTGTTATCCATTTTAGCTTAAAAAATGGAGAGTCTTAACCAGGATTTGAGACCTCACAATGCTTAGAGTCTTTATAGAACATGGTTGTGCAATTTGTAATTATCTAAATTTGACATTTTTGTATACTATTGTGTCACTGAGTAAACGGATCAGATGAATGACGAGGTTTTGAGTGCTCAGAGTCAAAGCTTTCTGGTTGAGATGTTATAGATGGAATGCAATAGCTAGGTCAAAAAAGTTCAACACCTTAGATATCATTTTTGAGCACTGTGTTGAAGTAGCAGTGGTCCAATGAGTTTAATTCCACAGATGAGAAGAGCACAGTGGATCTGGATTTTTGGAGAATCAGGCGACTGCCCAGCTAATAAAGAACATTCCCACAACTTGCTTTCTGAAGGTCCTCATGATGTTGTTTTTACTTGTTATCATTAAACTCACTTCTGCTGCTATTGAGGTGGATACAGGTAAGGTTAGGGACAGGTTTAGGGGTATGGATAGGTTTAAGGGTGGGTTTAAGTATAAGGGATCAGGTAACAGTGTAATTAAAAATGTAAGTATAGAAATTAATTACATATAGGTATTTTTAAGTACAATGTATAAACATGTATGTGCACAATAAGTACCAAATTATTAATGTAAATTTAAGTAAGTAGTAGTAGTTAAGGCCAACTAATATGAAATGGGAACTGAAATCAACATTCAAAGAACGTCCTTGTGATGTTATTTGTTCTTGAAACAAAACATTTCTGATAATGTTGATTTCTTAAAATGATTTACGTGGGTTGTACCGTATGTAAGAAATGTTTTAGTATACTAAAATAAAATTAAACATTTAATTATCATTAACAGGACATTGTCAAAAATGTTTATAACCTTTCATTTGCATTATAATCACATCAAGAAAACTGGGCAACACATTTTATTTTGGGTGAAAATAAAGTTAGCAGAATGTTGTTGTCACACCATGATGTCATTTTGTTTTGGTCTAGTTGTCATGGTTATTGATTTGAGTTCTTCATTATGTTCAGGTGTGTCTTGTTAATTATCCTCTTTGGTCTGTGTATTTAAGTTCCTGTCTGTTCAGTGTTAGCGGGTCAGTTATGTTAATGTCAGTACTTTACTTGTGGACATACCTTGTGTGGATTCAATTAAAGTGTTTATCATCTCCGTGCGTTTTGATCTATAAAATAAAAATAATAATCTTTTAATCAACACTGTGATGATCGTAAATATAATAATTTGAGTAAAACGTAACCGAGTATAATAATATTGTGTATAAAATTTACACAATTGAATATGAACTTGAACGTAACATTAGCATTTTAATTTATAATCACTGTGGAAATATATAATAGTGATCTTTAAAATCCAGCTCATGATATTTCCAAACCAAAAATTCAAGCCTTTTCAAAAAAAAAAAAAAGTTTGGTATCTCATACATTTGGTTCTCACTCGTTTTTGATTAAAGTAATATTGCAGCAAATAAATGCACATTTTTTAGCAATTTTAATTAAAATCATCTCTGTGGTTTTGTTTATGTATGGAAGAATAATTAGTAGAGCGCACACTTGAAGGGTTGCCATTTCCACACATTGCAAGCAACACTTCTTAAGGGTATTTTAGCTTTAGAGTCCTCCTCATATTTATGGAGTTATATTGCAGGCAGGTAAAGGATGCAATATTTCGGTATGTGGTTTATTAAGATAGCATTTGGTTTTAAATGTATTTTTTATAGCATGATCTGGCAACACTGAGTCAAGACCCACCTCTTACACACGTTTAAATACATGATTGTTGTCACTAAATGATTTTTCAGGAGCTTTTATAACCGACCTGCGTACTAGAGAGGGACAAGTTAAAACTAAGGATTAACACCGAGTTACTGTGCGCAAAGAGCCAGTTTTAAATCAGTTACGGCATGCATAAAAATTCCTGTGAAGCTCCAAACGGTTTTACTGCGTTCGAACATCCCGCACGGTGCGTTTCGTACAGATGTGCTTTCAAACACAGCTTCGACTTACATTCCACCCCACAGATCAAACACGTACACACATACAGATAAAGTCTCTCAAGTGGCCTTTCATGGTGGAAACATCCCTTGTAATTACGAAGCTCAGTTGCTCGGGCTCTGCTCGGCTGTAATTTGTGCGGTAATCAGTGTAACACACCTCTCGCTCGCAGTGGCCTGACACCTTTGACCCCACGCACAGTGTCAAACAGCCTGTCAGTGGGGCTTAATAAAGCAAAATGACAAGTCTCCAGAGATGTTACCACACCGCCGTGTCAGACGGCAATGAGCGGTTGTTGCCGCCTGCCAGGTACTGAGGTATTTTATTTAGCCCTGAGGAGGACAGGTGTGCTCTGAAACAGCACGAGAGAGCGAATGCCAAAGGTCTTAGAGTTGGAAGCCACTACAGGTGTTGGCGTACAGACAAGACACTGCGTTAGCATAAAATAAATCGCTGCATTATCAAGGAGTATTTTCGCGCGCCCTCGTTTATTTACCCTGTCTTCAGATTCCGATAAAAAAGTCTCTTTGTGACACGGGTGAAATGCTGACAACTGCATTATGGCGTTCTAAAGTGTCAAAAGTGATTCATGCTTCACAATCAATGCCACAAATGCCGGATTAAATATAATTAAAGAAATTATGCCCATCAAGGAGAAAAGCCTGTCTGTGGGGATTTGATCGTATCAAAAGAGACACTGGTGTGATGTGAAATGCAGTGAGGAGACACGCCTGGACCACCTTAGAGCGATGAGATCTCTGACGCTTTGAGAGCTTCTTTAGATGATTAAACTCCCTTTAACCCCATTAGGGGAATTCGGCTGCCGTCTCTTAGCCTTCATCCTGAGAGGACGAAAACCTGGGAGGTGAGGGTGGCTTACGGATCAAAACGACAAGCGGAATTGTCAAGGTTTGCTTCGACAAGCTGAACATTTCACAAAGCAGGCCAAACGAGGTGGCACTAGCAGCTATGTCGATGTAGTAACTATGCTGATTTTATAATGTGTTTTGTGCATTAAAAGGATAGGTCACTCCAAAATATAACTCAAGTCGCTCCAAACTGGTTTTACTTTTTCGAACAAAAAAAATGTTGGTTGCAATTCATGCTTGAAATTAAAGATTCTTAAATGGGTTTTTCAATTATTTTTTTTATTTCCCAAAAACCCTTTCAGTGTACAGTTTATAAAAGAATACATTTTAAATATTTCCATTTTAAAGGACATTTTTTGCATTTTTAATGCTCTATGGATTTTTCAAAGGTTCTTCGTGGAGCCGTCAATGCCAAAGTGTGTTGATTTCGGATCAGACATTCAGACATTTCTCAAAATATCTTCTTGTAATCCTTAATGCCAAACAAATTAATCAGACATGATGATTTTTAAAAGACTATAGTTATGCAATGCTAAGGATACCTTGGTGGAAAGTAAACCATGGCTTTCATTTGTTCAGGTGCTATAACCAATAAATTTCCCCCACAAGCCTTACTTCCTCTTCATTAGCTCACCATGACTGCATGGGCCAAGTGGCTGAACACCAGATAGGTGTCATGCAAATGCAGGTGGTGATGTGTTAATGCATTAACGGTCGTGGTGGCATGGTTGACCTGCATCCCAATTGACCTTCTTGTACTATGTCCTAAAAATGTTGCAGTTTTTTTGTTTAGAAATATTGCAATTTTGACTATGTATTAAAAGGTTACATACAATCATAAATGCGTCATTAACAGAAGCTCCGTCCCTTACTTACATGTATCTCGACACAGTTTAAACTGCACTGTCTAACATCTTGTCACAATTTAACATTCTCACCATTTTTTTTAAATTAAGCGGCATGCTAATCTACCAGATGCAGACCTTTCATGCCGAGATCTCTCTTCACGAATTTGCATAATAATCCATAGTAAAGTTAATGACCGAATGTTTACAATGTTCACAGAATGTTGCTGGGGAAAAGATTATGTGTAAAGATTAACATTTTGATAAATATTATGTTATTGATAAATATCGCTCAAACCCTAATAATATAAAACGCTCTATACTTAACCGTCGTCTTACACGTCTGTGTTTTTTTTTAACACTTTTAATTTGTGTTCGTAGTTCTAAATTAATCCTCATCCAATGAGCTGTGAGTTTTTCCAATGAGATGTGGCTAATTCGTACGAATTCGTATGACCTCACGCACAGAAATTCATACGCTTTTTACTAAATTATACGTATTTCGCGAGTTGCCAATTCATATGAATTTGTTCAAATGACCTACACCTGACCCCGCCCCCAAACCTACCCGTCAATCAATCATAAGAGCGAGGTCGAACGAATTCTTATGAATTAACCACCTCGAATTGATCGTAAGACCTGGTTGGTTTGTTGTTTTTTTGGCATATTAGCAGTTACAGTATGCATGTATCCACATTTTAACATTCAGTTGACTAAACCTAATACTGCACCTATACATCTACTAACTCTTACTAGAGTGTTAGTATAATTATTAGTACAATGGAAGGGTTAGGGTTAGAATTAATGACGATTTGATAATCGAATTTCAGGAGGATCATGCACGAACTATCGCAGCTGCTATCAATCTCCTCGTTATTAATTACCCCGCCAAACTTTTTTCCGCCACCTTAAATATCGCTCACTTCTTCTCAGTTTCTGCGTTTTTGTCTTCCATCGCCTGCCACCACCTGAGCCGAGGGCCAACTTAGGGGAAGGGTTTAGTGCTTTTTCCGCGTTCTTCACTTCCTACGGGGGGCTCGTGGGGTCCAGGCCGGGCTCCGAGCATTTGTGAACCCTAGCCTCCTAGGGGTAAACCTCCCAGGGCTCGGGGACCGCCGGGCTCCCGTCCTGTTCCCCGGACAGTCCGCCAAACTATCTTATCACAGAGGAAGTGGGAACTAAATTGATTGAAGAATATATATGTTGTGAGACCATCCCAAAACAGAGTTAGCAGTCAGTCTACCAATATTTTAATAAGAGACAAATAGGTGAAAGTTACTAAGTGTCAACAGAATGCTCAAAAGGGACCATCAAAACAGTGTTCACTAATATTACTAAGTTTTGGGACGCACTGTTTCGCCATTTAGGCAAACGCAAACTGGGCCACAGTGAAGGACCGGACAGGAATATTAATTTATCATTTTAGTTATATCCTAGTGAGAGTTTTTATGGCCCCTTGTACTTCTTTAAGCCACAATTCACTATTCTAACCAAAAGAGCACGTTTTGAGCTGTCGGTGAACCTCAACTGGAGAATTATTACGAAGGCTGCACACGTTTCTTGACGTGACTGCGGAAGTGGTGCAAAATGCGATGTAAATCCCCTTAACGACCTTTCAGGCTATCAGTAATCAGCACACAAAGCTGATTGGCAGCCGACACTGAGAGGCGCATTTATTCGCGCTGTACCCGGCCCCTCTCGAGGTGACCCCTACTGTGCGAGGCGTGGGGTAGAGTGCCCAACGACTCCCGCTGCCAACGCGGCGAGCCAGCGAGGGAAGAGGAGGCGTGGTCCTAACGTTGTTTGTTTCCTAACCTGGACATCTTTAGGTCTTTTGTAGCACGGCCTCTCGGGCGTCTGAGAACAGAGGGGTGCTTCCACGTCTGTCAGCCTTCGTCAAAAAGCAACACACATTATGCGATTAAGCAAGTTTCGCTGTTCCTGTTCTCGGTCAGTTCTTTACAATGAGAACAAATGGCGATGCACTTTTACTATTGTCGTCATTCACGTTATTATGATGACAGACACGCCTAGCGCACCAGGCGGCGAGTTGCTTCTCCGAACTCTCAATTGACAAAGCCAGCAGCACGGCTTGCATTTGACACCCCAAACTCATCTCAATGCATACGCATTCTCCCACAATCCCCTTGAAAAACACACTGTTCTCACACTGTGCAATATTCTGCTCTCCAGGCCCGTCTCAGAGGGGAAGGTGGTTGTACCCTACTGAGCTGCAAGCCCTATTTCCTACTGTGAGGCCTGTTTTGTCCCTTGGCGGTCTTTCTCCATTGAAGCTGCGCTCCATGCTACCGATACACAAATCTAAGGGGATTATCTTCTTTTTGTGCGGAGTGACCCTATAAATAAAACCTGCAGCACAGATTGATGAGCCTGTCTGCAACTATTTGCAGTTCTACATATTTATCCTTTATCTTAGGTTATTGTTGCTCTCTAATTCTAATGAATCTATTAAGATGAGTGGCAAACGTGTGTTGCTTAACAAGAATAGTCAACAATGGTTATTGAAAACTGCATTCAGTTATTATTCTACTTTTATATTTCACTTGCAACATTTTCAGGAAGGTTATTAGTTTAAGTACATTTCTCAATGACGAGGTAGCAACATCAGCTTTATTAAAGTAATGAGTAATGTAGCGGCAAAACAAAATGCAACGGTCTAACCTAAACATGTTAAAGCATGAACTGACAAATAACTGATGTGAATACCATACATCCCAAAAAATGCATAGCATGTTGAATATAGTATGCTGGTTCCTGGATGGGTATATTTTCAAAGTGTGGATCTGTGCATAATTAATGGCTTATATTGCTCATATTAGCCTATTTGGAGGTGAATTAAATTTGAAAGCATGGTCGATCTGCATTAGACCGATGATGATGTTTGCATGTTGCATGTGCTATATTTCATCTGCAAAAACATTTCATAAAGGTACGAATAGCTAGCAAAACAGATACTTTTGGCCACTATTACTGTAAATGCATCACTAAGCAATAAACATGAGTAGAGTTCTCACCATGAAAGAACCACAACTAGATCAGCATGCTTGATTTCTCAGATCGATTTGGCCTGGGGATGTGGAATTGCAATTTAGTCACGACCTATAACTTTTTTATATAGAGCTGTGCAATTTGAAATTTATACAAATATTATTTCTGAGTTTGAGTTTGCATCTAAAAGTTATTCAGTATTGATTTCTATTTTATTTTACTGTTGTGTAAAAGTAAATATACTATAATAATGCAGTTGCTCAGCCTGTGCATATGGCTTTATCACGGTATTACATCACTGTGATACTGCTAAAATAATTAACAACTTAAAATGTCTGCCAGCGAATCAGAATCAAGCATTCAGCAGGGGATTTATATTCCATAAAAACGAACTAACACCTCAATTCTCCTGAGCTATCAAGAGCAACCTTGTCCTTTGTGATACGCCCTTGTTCTGTTATTATGAAATAATGATTGTTGACTTTAAATGATTAAATCGATTAAACAGCTAACCACCATCTTCTATTTCTGTCTTATTTGTTGCTGTTGGTCCAGTAAGTGACATGAAGACATGATTACTTTAACTTTACTCGTAGATTTTTAAACCTCTTTATTGTTTAACGTTTCAAGAATATGCCATATTTATTTTGATAACGAAGAGCAGACTTCTTTGTGGTTAGTACATGAGCTTCAACACATAATTATGTTGACATGCAAATATCTTATGCACTGTTTTCATAACAGTGAACCGAGTGAAACCGGTGGCTTTTGTTGTCTTTGTTGTTGAAAAAGCAGAATCTGAACCTTTCAGAATCGCTCTCTTCATCTGCTGCTGTTGGGAGAGAGATGTCACTGATTCCAGATCTTTCCACTTCTCTTTTACCCTGAACAGTACTTTGTTGCTGTTGGATCTGGTTCATTTGATTCCTTAAAGTGCATTTATTAATATGACCTCAGGGTATTAACTTGGCGTAAATGCAAATCTGTTTTTGAGGCATCACAGAACTATGCAGCCTCTCATAAAGGTTTGTTTCTTTCAAATTAACTGTTTTCCTGTAATCTTAGTCAAAATATAAGTTTGGGGTTTGTGCTGCTTTATATACCTTTTTTGCAAAAATATTTTCTAATGAGCTTTATCAATTTTTTAAGTAGCAAAATGTATAATTCTCACCTCTTTTAGATGTTATTGTTTTCTTACTGAAACTTTTAGTTCCTGCTGTGACCTCGCTTTGCTGCCCCCTCTGGTGGACTGATTCATTTACTAACTCCTGCAAACAAAGAAATATCATCAACATAAACAGACCTGAGAATTTGCCTAATCTACGGTTTTAAGGGGAAAAAATACAGGCACCTGGCACTAAAAAAACGACCTATTAAAAAATATAAATAAATGTAAATGAGGGAAAGTTGTTGCAGATCCAACAGATCAAATATTTAAGGTGGAAAATCCAGCGTGAGTCTTCTGTTTTCTGGTATGTTTAAATAAATATTTACAAAATGTTTAGCTGTGTGAAATAACTGTTCTTTTACAATAGTATCTATGATATGCACATCTTGTAATATGCTGTGTGTGTGTGTATAGGACATTAAATTGGTCTTAAGACAAGAATGGGTAGTGTTTTGGGTTTAGGACAACTTTGATTACAAACCACTTCAAATGTTAATATATATATATATATATATACTGGCACTGGTATTGGAATTGGCTATGAACAAACATGTAGTTTCTATGCTATATGCAAATATTATTAATATCTACAACAGCAATGTTAATATAGTTAATGTGCGTAGTGGCGATTTTTTTCAACACAGCATTATGAAAAATAATATATTTTTGGATGAATATTTCTTGTTTGGTTATATTTTCAAAATCAGCAATCTACTGATGACTCAGCAATAGTCATTTGTTTGTCCCACTAGTTCTTACAGAGTTCTCCATGCACCTGCCATCCCCTCAAACACAGGAAGCTTTGTGCTTCTTCGCTGCACTATTAATATTTCTGAGCCAGCGTGGAGGACACAGGGAGCTGAGGTCTCAAACTTCCACCCCCAGAGGTGTAGCAGCTGTTAACCTGGCCTCATGAAAAGACAGCTCCCTGGGGAAAAGTGAGTTTTCTGCTACTTTGATGCTAAACAAATGAATTAGAGCCTTTGTATGCACAAGAAGCAATGGTATGCGTACGTAAGAATAATGAAAATGAGATTTTTAGGTATACAAATATTGTGTTTATCTCAAAAACGCTGAAACAGTGGGCTTGCCTAAATATAAAATCAAGCACTGAATTGAAAGCCAAGCATTGTCAGCAAAAGACACTGAGCTTGATTATTTAGATTTATAGTTGCATTTTTTAATATTATAGTAACAAAATTGCGACTTTAATTTAGATATTCTGCATTAGACCATCATAATAGCTATTATTGTCCTTTCCATGATCATTTTGAGAGATAATGTTCGCATTTTGAGAGAAAAGTCTGTTACATCGACATATATCCAGAATAAAATACATTTTAAATCCCTCAAAAACCAGTGTATTATATTACTTCCAGGTGTACGTGTCGTACATGAGTCACAAACTGTGGAAAACATAAGAATAGAGCACCAAACACGTGTAGTACCGAACCTGACCTACAGAGTTCTATGCTATTTATCACCTTCTCGGCGGAAGTGATGCATGACGCACTGACGTGGCCGGAAACCCGCCATCTTGCGGGAGGAAACGCCTTGAAGTTAAGGAAACTTGTACTGTGAGTTTTTGTTTTTTGAGAAACCTATTTAATTCAAGCTTTAATTAAGTATTGGAAACGTAACCACCGTGGTAACAAACTATTACTAGTATTGTGTGACGTGTTACCGCGGGGGAGGAAAATAAGAACAGGAAGTTCGGAGTTTACCGGATTTAAATCCGTTCAGATGTCAGTGTCTGTGACAAAGGAAACAACAATCTGCTGATTTCAGTCAGCTTTACTGCTGAAGTAACTAATATTGCGCAGATGAATTGAAAATGAACTGTTGAGTTCAAGTTTGTTATTAAATGCTATGCGGGGGAATGTCAACAAACTAGTTTAATCACCTTAGTATGTCAAATAACTATATGGACCTAAAAATGAGACCTCACTGTAATCTGTACTTTTTAAGTTATGCCTCTATGTAATGATACTTTATTATTTTAATAGTGCTTGTCCAGTGTGTTGTTACTCAATTATTAGGTTATAGACTTGTGTGTTATCCTTAGCTTTTCCTGTTATACATGAATAATCAGATAGTTAGCCACTTTATTCATAACAGGGAAGTGTATATAGGGTTATTTGGTGTACGTGTGTATTGGTTGCTTTACATTTGATTTTGTTGGAAGATGGTGTTTTTAATGAGCTTTTTTGTCCTGTTCTGTTTTAGTGAAGTAAAAAAGGCGTCTGTCAAACATGGGCAACTTATTCGCAAACCTCTTTAAAGTCTTCGGCAAGAAGGAGATGAGAATTCTTATGGTGGGGCTTGATGCTGCTGGAAAGACGACGATTCTGTACAAGCTGAAGCTGGGGGAAATCGTTACCACCATCCCAACAATCGGTAGGTGACTGAGATCTGAGTATTAGTGCCAGAAAGTGAATAAACCTTTAGATTTGATTTTTCTGTTTTGCGTTCAAGGTTTTAACGTTGAGACGGTGGAATACAAGAATATAAGTTTCACAGTGTGGGACGTCGGTGGTCAAGATAAAATTCGACCATTATGGCGCCATTATTTCCAGAACACACAAGGTAAGACCTTTTTCCCCGAGTTATACAGTATGTTGTGTTAGTCGGGAAGTCACTACGGTGTTCAGTACTGTCTTTGTTAATCAGGCTCATAGGTTTCAGTATGTTAATGTCACATTTGTACTGTCTTCAGCCAAATCTGTGTTGTCTGCCTGGCTCAGGGGGATCGTGATTTATGTATATTTTCAGTGTGCTTTAGCCATCTAGTTGACAAAAAGCCATTAAAATGAGTGCTTCCAAGAAGACTTCATCTTTACATTTTTAGGGACGAGGAAAAGAGATGTTCTGTTCAATAATATCATAATGAGTCTCATTTGTATGAAATAATTAACTCACTCTCTTTCACTGAGAATCATTTTATTGTATGTAATTTTGCATGTTTATGTCAAAATTCCTAATATTATTATTGTGGTGCTGTTAAGGATTAATTAAAATAGGCTAGGCATTATAATATATTTTAAAACGGATATCACCTTCATTCAAATTATGTTCTAAGACTAAGAGCACAACAAGCAACATCCTGTTTATCAGTCAAATTGATTTTATAAATGATCACTCAATAGCTGTGAAATATGATCTGTAAGTGAAAAACACTGGTATTGAGTATTATTGCTGCAGGTTGGGGGGGTATGTTTATGTATTATTCAGAAGAAGAAATATATTTATATAGAATCTAATTAAATGTTTATATAATTTGTAAATGCAGAAAACAAGATGAATTGTTGTAACTGATGCTCCTGTATCGCTGTCTGTATGGAGATGTTACTGGAAACACCTGAGCCGTATTCAGTAGAAAGTGGAAGTCCATTGTGTCTTGTTTTTGCAGCTACTTACAGTACTAAATAATGAAATTAACATGACAGTAATTTATTATTTTATCCCCCAGTTTCACAGACGAGGCTCAAGCTGGTCCCAGACTAAATTGCATGTTTGAGCTGTCTCAGATGAAAATATTTTCTCCTAAGATGCACATCTGTAATATTTTCTTCTTTATAAGGCATTTTTTAAGAGTTGCTTAAATATCTTAATTCAACTAATTCCTAATCCTGGCTTAAGCTAAGCCCCGTTTCTGAAACCAGGCCTATGTGTTACAAGACAAGTCTTAAATATTAGTTACATTATATAATCTCAGTCACATTTCTGGCTGAAAAATGACTCTAAAAGCTAGTCTTTACTATGTTAAATTTCAGAAGTATATCTATCTATCTATCTATATATGTAAAAGAAACCATTTGGGATTCCTTTTAAAAATAACTCATCGATTCTTTCTTTTGGCAGACAATAACTTCACACACGGTGTACTTTGCAGGATGTTTTCTTTCATTTGTTACACGCTGCATGAATAGTCATTTCAAAAATCCATAATAGGGACACTTTAAATCGAACAGCCTTGGCAGCTGGCGCATGTTTGTAGTTTATTTATGCCTGGGACAAAATATAAAGCGCACAGTTGATGTCAGCTCCATCGTTGGCCATGTGTGTCACTCACACCAGTCCATTAATGTGCTGCTCGTTTGTTCGGGTTAGGTCTGATCTTTGTGGTTGACAGCAACGACCGAGAACGAGTGAACGAGGCGCGAGAGGAGCTGATGAGGATGTTGGCTGAGGATGAGCTCAGGGAAGCAGTCCTGCTTGTGTTTGCCAACAAACAGGTATAAACGGCTTTCAGCTGATTACTCGCACTACTTTCCAGTGGCATGCTCTTACACCTTTGACTTGTGTTTGTCTGACAGGACCTCCCGAACGCCATGAACGCCGCAGAAATCACGGACAAGCTGGGGCTGCATTCGCTGCGGCACAGGAACTGGTACATTCAGGCCACATGCGCCACAAGCGGCGACGGCCTCTACGAAGGACTCGACTGGTTGTCCAATCAACTGAAAAACCAGAAATAAGCACCTCGCTGTACTGATCGTTCCTTAGTTTGATATTCTCTCTTTTGTTTTTAAACCAACAGTGCTGGAAGCTGCGCTCATTTCAAACCCCATTAACACAGAAGAACAGGGCCCTACGGCCCAAGTGTTGCTCTCTCGTTTAATGTAAATAGTTTGTTTTTGTTATGAGGCAGCTTTTTGAGCACCATTATGCAAAATAGATTTAGTCTTCCATTGTTTATTCCTGACTTTTTTTTTCCTTGGAAAGAGTTTTAAGAACGTTTGAATCTTGCACATGTATTATTTTATTGTGCTTATGATAAGACTCTTTCTTAGACGTACTGTAAACAAAGCTGTTATGTTTGTCTTGAACGGAGGACAGGAAATCAAACATTACAGACACTACCTGCACATGTAACGGTTCAATTTTGAGGAAAAGAAACCAAAAAAACGATTACTCTGTCTTCTCAGCAAACGCTGAAGTGACGTCTAGCTTTACTGTCACGATGCTTTAGGAGCCGTAGATTTCTCTGTAAGGAGAGTCCCAGTATGTGGCTCAGGTTAATTGAGGTTTGTAATAGGGTGAAGTAATACATTTAGGCACGTAAGAGAACTGGAGGTTGTTTCATGAAAACAATGTGACGGTATAAAGTTGTTTAGCAAAAATAGGTTTCTTTTTTTTTTTTTTTTTATTATGTTTATTTTATTTATGGGTGGTGAAGTGTGACCGGAACATTATTTTTTTTTTCTTTTTAAGATTAACCCAGAACGACAAACTGAAAGATTGGTTAAATGTCTTGTTGTTTTGACACTTTGACGTTTAAGTGTTACTTTCTATTTCTTATCTTGGACTCTATTCTAACCACCACTTGGAATAAACACCGTTTCATCTAACCACATGCTATAACTTGATCTGTAAAAGAAAGACGGACATTGTGTGTTTTTATTATTTTAGGACATAATCTACAAACATGTCTCTGTTGGCATGTTAATTTGACGACTGTTTGAGCTTTCTGTTGTGCATGTAGATGTAACCTTTCCCCCAGACTAGCCGAGGTGCCTTCATGACAGACAGAGACTCCGGTTTAAGATTAATAATCTTCATGTTCAATGTTAAACAATGTTAGGGCTGATGGTTTTAAAGTTACTTTATTATTTCTCTCTCTCTTTCCCAGTTAACCTCTAATTTGGTAGACACTGATTACTATGGGTCGAAATTGTGTGAATCGCTTAGCAAATGTTGTATAGTGTGACTCTAACCTATGTTTTAGTTTTTGATTTTGTCAGAAATGCACTGTAATTAACGATCCCTGTATAACTGGATTACTGCTGCTCTCTTTCATTCTGAAGCAGCTCTGAAATAAATCTGGACTGCAGTGCCATCAATAATTTAAACAGGATAGCTCCCTCAAAGCTTCTTATTAGAACTAACAAATATATATGACCATGGTTACAATGTACTTTAATTTGGTTTTTATAATAAAATTGTTAAAAAAAAAGAAAATCGTAATGCGTTGTAATTTCTGTCCTAGGGTCCAAAGCTAAACTGATACTGAAGTACCTCAAGCAATTTTGACATAATGTTAACTTTGATGATCTCACTATATTAGCCTGAAGACATGGATCCATCCACAAATCCCTCCTTAACAAAAGAAAGACTTCAATATTCATAACATAATGCAATGCTATTGGATGAAAACTGAGTGTTTAATCTCGTCATTATACGTTACTGACACTATTCTCCAATTTGATGCTGTTTAGTGCTTTAACGAAGTCTGTACTGTTAAAAGCTCTAGATAAATAAAGGTGACGAGAAATTAAAAATAAAAAGGTGGACATCTTACTATTTTACGCTATAAATTCACAAAGCATTCATTTATAATTTATACAGCCTCTAGTCTAGAAGGTTCTCGCTCTAATGCATATTTTTGTTTGCACTATGACAATTTATTCTTATTATTTACAACTTGTTTTTGCAGTGTTGAGCATTACAGCCAATCACAGACATATCAGTTGATTTCTAAAACACAATGGCCAATCAGAGGCCTCTCCAGGCTCAGCGCAGTGGTTTTATCCAGTACTGAGCTCTGAACGCATATGAATCCTGAAACAAACTGCAGACGTGATACAAAGAGATTCATTCAGTGTAGAGAGTTGCAGTGATTATAAAGGAACTTCGAGAGATCTCGATGAACGTGATCATAAAGAGATTATTTAGTGACGATCAAGGGAGTGCTTTTTGTGCACTTTCTGGGCTATATAATGATTAAGTTTTGTTTTTGATGCTGACATTTCTCTTGAAATAGCTATGACTCGGATAATGATAACTAAAGCATTAGACGAGATAAAAATAGATGTGCATTGCATTAAAGGGCCCGATAGTACAAAAGTTTACTATACTAGCTGGATACACACAAACACAACTTAAATGCCATATCAAGGATGCCAGGCCAGTAGTTGGCGATGTCACTCTTTAAAGACACACTACGCAAATAGTAATGCGCTTTCTAGATTTTCAAATAGTTCTGTAAGCAAATATTGTCTACCCTTAAAAAACATGAATCAGTGGAAAGCTCATTTATTCAGTTTTGCATAATCCTGGATTTCTGACACCTATGACTGGATCTGTGGTCCAAGGTCACAAATGTTGCTCATCAGAGATGCTGAAGCAACCAAATACACCAATCTTCTGCATTTACACGACAACAGTGTTTTAAAAAATCTCACTTTTTCAAAGTGCACTTTTTT
>JAUCMT010000047.1:2707066-2719764 GCA_032357475.1 Enteromius thamalakanensis
ACTGTTGTCGTGTAAATGCAGAAGATTGGTGTATTTGGTTGCTTCAGCATCTCTGATGAGCAACATTTGTGACCTTGCACCACAGATCCAGTCATAGGTGTCAGAAATCCAGGATTATGCAAAACTGAATAAATGAGCTTTCCACTGATTTATGGTTTTTTAGGAGTAGACAATATTTGAAAATCTAGAAAGTTAAAATTTTAAGTAAAATAAAAAAAATGATATTTACATTAGGTAATACAGTATATACAAAATATCTTCATGGAACATGATCTATACTTAATATCTTGATGATTTGTGGCATAAAAGCAAAATGGATCATTTGGACCCATATATTCTTGGCTATTGCCACAAATGTCCCTGTGCGACTTCAGCCTGGTTTTGCGCTCCAGGGTCACACGTAGTTGATGGGAGGGTAGAGAGATCTGTGGTAAGTGTGCCTGGTGTGAGGCTGTTCATTAATTCTCCACCGAAACAGCCTCCAGTTCCCCAAACACCTCCCTCGCCTTCTCAGCAGAAGCACTTTAATAAGTGACAAATAGGATCGGCCGGGCCTGCGGGGTCAGAAGCCTGGAATCAGGCGCCGGGGCGCTCGGCCCAACAAGGGGGAGGGAAAGCAATCTAGGACAACGTTCCTTTGGCCCGATTAGGCTGCCATGGATAATGCAGCCAAGCCAGTAATACATGGCAGGGAAGGCATGATGGTGGGAAAAGGAGGGGTGCTGCTCTCCTCCGCTCCCTTTGGCCAGCTCTCTTACAGGGTGGCTTTTGTTCAGCCCACTCCTGCTGCTCCAGCGGCTTGGGGTTTGTGTGTGGCGCTCAGGCCATCCCTGGGCCTGGATTTTTGCACTTGTCTTTTGTCTGCGCTTTGCTCTTTTCTCGCGCGGCCCCAGGTGCCAGCCAACAGAATGCCGCCTTTCACAGCAAACTCAATGCAAATGCAAACACTCCGCTCTATTATAGCGACAGGAGTACATTCCAACGGTCAGGAAGCAGCACTCAACATAAGAACAAAACAGACTGAGAAAACAATATCTGAAGGACTGGGGTGTTGAGGTGCATTGGCGAGTCGCGACGCCGCGTTATAAAAACACTAATAACTTATGGTGTCTGCTATAATCAGGTCATGCACAATCAAGGACCAAGATGTGTCAAGGGTACATTTCACCTTCTTTCAGTCTAACGGAAAGAAAACACGGTGACACTTTAATATATGTAACACTTATTTATTATTAACTATAACTTTTCCCTCAACACATTCTTACTGTGCTGCTTAATAATAGTGTGGTAGTTGTTAGGTTTAGGTACTGGGTGGGATTAGGGCTGTAGAATAAGGCATTAATATGAGCTTAATTAGCACTAATAAATGACTAATAATCTGCATGCTAATAAGCAAATAATAGTTGTAACCATAAATAAAGTTAGCAGAAATATTTTAAAGCCTATACATGGCATATATTGAGTTCTTTGTCCAATTATACTACTATGTAATACATTTCTGTCATTCTGAATTCTGTAACAAAAGAAAATGTTTTTGGCAGCATTGGTTTTATTTGAGTATTTTGGGGGAAACTGTTGTCAAAAAAAATGTTTATTGTCAAATAAATATAATCAACAGCCTAAAAGCTTTATTTTTAAAGCGATATTTGATGCATTGTGACCCAAGACATGTTTTTAACAGTTTAACTGAGATTTAAGACTGAAAGTGTTAGAAGGAAAGCAGGACATCTTTGTAACAAATGCATATTTTCATCCTAGTTTACACAGCTGATAATAATTTGGATTTCATTAAACGAGCAAATTTATCCATCTCTGCTGCCTTTTCACTGTATGCATCGAAGAACAGGTTAAATGTCACTTTTAAAGTCATAAAAAAGAAAGAAATTAGCCTATTATTTAGAACAATTTTTCTACTCAAACAGAGTTGTGCAACAAATGGCACATCACTCACTTCATTTCAGTACTTTAAAGCCAAATGAAAAGACTTTTTGCCAAATTTGATAAAATGTGACCCAAATGAGATTTAACCTTAAAATGCAGTCACTTTCCAGAATGGGAGCGGTTCACACCAATTAGTCTATTAGGGGCGTTAAGTGTTTACTGCACATTTACAGGTTCAGTGTAATGTATGTAGAAAGACTGTATTAGTCTGCTGCAATGAAAGCCGTGCGAATACGTTTTTCCTTTGTGTTTTTCATGTGCAATGTCATCCAAATTATTCCGGTTCAGAGATCTAAGAAAACATCTAAAACACTATACTATGCACGCCATGGCCAGTAGGTGGCGATGTCTCAGAAAGAACGCAAACGTAATACGCATGTGCATATCAATGTTTTCAGTTTTACATAACATTTGCTTTTTGAGTTTACAGATACAATAACTACTGTTTTTAATAGTTTGAGGTGTCGAGGTGAGTTGATGATTCAACGACACTTATGTTGTAAAAAAAAAAAAAAAGTTTATTTTACGAAACATTTACAAGAATAAAAAGTGATCACGTCTGATGTGTTTTCTCTTAATACATCCAAGACTAAAACATGTTCAGGATACATTTCACCTGAAAAAAAAATTTGATGTCAAAGCCTATATTTTTTGACTATTAAATTTTTTTGCACGGTATGATTTTTTTGTTTGTTTGACAATTGAGTTTTTTGTCATTCCAAATTTTGATTCTAGCTTTTTCTGATTGCTATATTATATAGCAGGCAAATTATGTAAAAAAATCTTCATGCACAATTGAAGGCAAAATTTGCTGAAATATGACCAAAGACAGACATATTTTGGACAGATTTCCTGAGAATCAACCTTAAATGGTAGTTACTGTAGTTAATGTCCAGAATGAGGCTCAGTACAAACACAAAATCCGACAGTGCTTTACTCTACATTTACAGGACACACCAAGACATCCTTCTCAGTCTGCCACACACACACACACACACACACAGCCACGTCTTGAGTCCTGAGCGGTCAGAGTCTCAGGGTGTGTGTGTGTTCATCAGTCATCTGAGCTGCTATCGTGGCGCCGCCGGGAGCCACGGTCAGCTCGGTGGCCCTCAGAGAACGAGTCAGAGTCGTGCCGGTGCTGGTGCGGGGGGGTCAGGGCCCTGCGCTCGCCCTTTGGCCCCCCTCCTGAATGGCTGTCACGGGCTCTGGCTCCACTCTGACTGCTCCTTGATGGATTAGGACCATGGTGGTCCCGAGGATCTTTTCTCTGCCTGGGGAGCACAAAACACACCTAGACAATCATTTATGCCCGGCGAGCATGGGAAGTTTGGTTCTGATTGAGGGGAAGTGTAAGTCAGACAGGGACTTTGAGGAAAAGAATGTCCTCGTCTACTGTCACAAGCATGATGGGAATATAAGAGTCATTCAAGTTAGGCCACATTTCACCTCAGGAAGAGTGTTTCCTTAAAACAACCACGGATTTCAGTTGATATGTTTCATATATTCTGCCATTTGAGATCACCCACAACCCTTCGGGCCGGGACTGTTTATAGCTAGGCTATAGTTATCAGCATGTCTCATCCCCAAATAGGCGTATGCAATGATAGAGGATTTTGGGGGGTGTTACAACCATAGACTGTAAAAAAGATGGATGACGCAACTCTGCTTCCTTCAACTATAGAAAGTGAAGCCAACACGTTCTCAGTATGGCCGCTGACGTCGTGCGAAAATGACGTCAGAGCCAGAGTCTGCGCAGCAGAGATCGTGAGGTGGAGCTGCAGAATCAAAGTCCCGCCCCAAACTCTGGCAGACCCAATCACAAGCTCACAATCATGAGACCACACCCTGTTTTTATAGCATCAAATCACTAGTTTACAGATAAACATTTGAACATACATCAGCATGATAAGCACTGCTTAAAATGAAGGAAACTTCATTTGTAAAAAATATATTTGAAGTGTTATTTAATTATTTAGTTTGTCTCGCATCCCATTAGATGACGTAGAGAGGGCGGGGTTTATGACCTATACTACAGCCAGTCAGCTAGGGGCGATCAAAGACGCCCAGAACCAAGTTACTGAGCAATAAAGCTGTAGTGAGCCCATTTATTAAAACACCTGGAGCCTACAAAAACAATACAAAAATTGTTCTTCACTCAGAATTACTTGATGCAATTCATAACTCAAACGCATCCTGGCAAGTCATTTTTTAAGTATTTTGAATGAAACATCTGAATTAATTATTCATACTCATTATCAAAGTAATTTATTCTCACCTACTGGGCATTTTACTTTATTTCCATATACTAAATTTGATAGAAGTGCTGCATACTAACTCATAGTTTTGCCATTTTTTCCACTCCTATCACTTCTATACATCCAGAACGTCTCTCAGTGGAATTGCACACAGCAGCCACTAGCTGGAGACAAAGATATATCAAACCTGGAAGAGTTTGGCCGTGTCATGTCATTGATGTTTCATGTAAAATATCAGTCCCCCAAAGATTAAGTTAATATTTTACCAACACATTCACGTTCAACTGTCTGATGTTCGCACTGACATAATGCAGGGAAGCAAATAAAACTTCTATTCTTAGTGTTTTATTTAGATAAATAATTAAATATACATTTATTTATTAGCTTTTCACAAACTACCAATTCTTCCATTAATCCCAGCCTTATGTGATGTCAGATGAACTTTATGATGTTGTGTTTTAATATACACAGAATCCCGTTCAAATCAATGTGGTAAATTGGTTTAGTAAAAAGTCTAGATGTAATCAAAAGGTAGTCAGAATACATTACATAAAACCTAATGCATTACTAACTAATATGATTTTTGATCCGTAGACTACGATTTGTGAGCAATATACTAAGATTGTAACATTTTTGTTCAAATCTGTTATTAAACATTTAGATTTACATTATTTTACCACATTATCTTTGGTTGTTTAATAATAGCCTAATTACTAATAAATTGTTAACCGGTTGCAGGCAGGCACATATATAACAGTGACACTTCACCAAACCAATGTCTACACTTAAGGATCCACTCTTTGGATGTTTTTTCAAACGTTATATCATTTATGAATTATTTGTGATCATTTTCTTCAAAGCAAGCATAGTTATACAACTGTCAAACACAAAATGTGATGAACTAAAACCAATAGAGCTGTGTTACAACGCCCTCTTGTGAACAAACCGTGTTATACCTCAGAAAAGGAAAACTTTGCAATTTATAAACCAATAAAGGTATAGCTTTAGTTTACCGATATGACCGATTACCTTTTGCTGCAGCTTTCAGAGTCTGAATCTGAAGAGTCACTTCTGCTTCTGTGCTTCGTCTTCTCTTTTTTCTTCTTTTTCTCCTTCTTGCTTTTCTTCTCCTTTTTACTCTTCTTTTTTTTGTCTGATCTGTAATTAATAGCAGTATTCAACTTAGACACCATGGTCTTAGTAAGTCGTCATGTTTCTTCTTTTCCATGTTACAAAATCCTTCCTATGTAATGTTTGGCATTAAAAAAAATATTAAAATATATTTTAAAATAGCTTTTACACATATTATACCTTTTATCTTCTTTATCAAGTCTGTGGTCCTCAGGCGTCTTACTGGCTTCTTGCGGTCTATCGGCTTTGTGGTGCTGACAATAAATCAATCGATAAATAAATACAAGATCAGTAATTTACAAATTAGCATGATAACTACTTATTGATGTCTTTGTACCGTGAAAACTGGAAGCCCCATTTTTACTGCTTCTTTTTCTTGTTTGGAAAGCACCATTCCTCTCGGCCCAGACCTGATGAGGGAAAACACCAGAATCTCACAAAATAGCTGTGTTACTATATCTATTAGCTTTATATATTAAAGTAACATAACACTAGCTGGTTAAAAACTAGCTGGGAAGTGACAAAAGCAGCATGTCATGAAGCCTGACTTTACCTGGAGCTTCCAAGCCCAGAGACCCTGTCCACGTCCCGTTCATCTGCCTCTCCTTCCCTCCGGCACACATCAGCAAGATCCTGCAGCAGGGGACAGATGTAAATCAGAAACAGCAGTGAGAAATGATACAAATCACTGAGATCTTTTTGTTTGGATGTTTCCACATGCGAACCTCTTTGGTGAGGCCAGTTGGTTGTCTCTTGATTGTTTTATGACCCCTAAAATAGACAGAAATACATAACAGATGTAAGTTTGAGACGCAAGATCCTTTTGTTTTCTGATGAATCATCACACTTACAGCGCTGCTAGCATGGCCTCTTGCTCCGCCTCCCGCACCGCTGCCATCTCCTGCTCTTTAGACAGAGATGCACCTCCTTTCTTATCTCTGGCGTACCACGTCAAATCCTTCCCTTTCTGCCACCGGCCCACGGGTGCCATGAGGGAATTCCCTGAAAAATCAACAATAGTTATATTTCAGCGTTTTTATATTTAGCTTAAGGATAAAGAAACAGATGACCTTCAGGAACATTAGGATTGCACTGTCACATGATTTTCAGGTAAGTGTTAAAAAATATCTTTCATATTAAAAATCTTTACATAAATGCAATATTGGTTGTAATGATTTTTTTTACATTCTAATATGTATTTTAATTTTATATTGTAATATTTGTTCTAAATATTAGAATATTTAGAACAAAATAGAATTATATATTCATAATTATTTATTTATATTTATAAATAATATTTATAATACATTTATATAAAAACACATATATATATAAAGATATATATATATTTTTTAAATTTATTTATATAGAATTTAAATTATATATTTAGAATATAATTTATTTGCATTATAGTAATTAGAATTTTTGCTTAACTGTCAAGAAAATAATATATTAAAACCTATTAGTTTATTTATTTAATTACATGTAATAATTAAATACATTTAAAAAATATTTGTATTTATTTCATAAACACTAATCTGTGATTATTTTTTCATTTTAATTTTTTATTATGTTTTATTGATTTTGTTGAGCATATTTTATTTCAATGACTTTTTATTTAATTTAAAGCAACAAAAAAATCCCTAATAGTTCTCATTTTAGTTTCAGTTTTGGTTTCCTATAACAACCCTGCATGGAAGCTCTGAATCAATACCTCATATTAACATGCTGCTTACCGGATGACTAATAGAGAAAAGATAAGCAGATCACTATGTCAATAAAACGAAAGGTCAGTTGAATGTCTAAGCAAAAAAAAAGTACATCAAATTAAGAATCCTACTATGACGATATTTTCTTATGTATATTAAGCAGGTTGCGTCACGTTTGCCCAGTAAGCCTCGCTTACGTCAGCACGACATGTTAAATATTCATATGCCTGGCCTGCGCCTCAGCAATATTAATGAGCTGCGCATGCGCTTTGGTGGAACTTCCGCTGGACGCTCCGAGCAGGTTGCCAGTCAACGCCTGCGAAACCTTATTAATATTCAGAAGCTGAGCCTTCGCCGTAGTAGGATTCGTAAAGGAGCGAGCTGTGACTGCGTCTCATGCCACCTTAACTGGAAAGTTCAACAAGTCCACACACCTACAAAAGCCACAGCTGTGTCCGACACACAAAATAATCAGACGATGTAATGAGAGATCACACCAAGGAAAAAGGTAGGAATGTCTGTATTAATGCTACAAACGCGAAACGCTTTATTCAGCAAAGAGAAATTACGTTTTACAGCCCAGAAGTCCATCTGCCACGCTGCCATCATGGGTCAGCAGTATCTCAGAGTAACGTTAGAGAAATTAAATCAAGCAACACAACTGCTCACTATTAACTTACAGTTCTGAACAGCTATATCAAGTCTGCGAACTACAAAATGTTAGCACAAACCAGTTACATGAGCTCTAAATGGCAATTACTAATTAATTTAAGTGGGGAAAAGTGTGCTTATAAGATTTTAAGCATATACAACTGCATATTTAGGAATCGTTTAGACAGTAATAGTGGAGACTCTGTTGCTAGCCGCGGCTAGTTAGAGGCGTTAGCTCCACACTCACCCAAATAGTTCTCTCTGTGTTTATCCACCTTCACATCGTCCCAGTTGAACTGGTCCTGACCCCCTCTCACCCCTCCAGATCTCGATGAGCCAAACATGACTTCTGCTCATCCAGACACACTTCTCCACTTCTCCTGAAAGCGCTGGGAGGTTTTACACGTGTGCGGGAGAACAATCAGGCCTTGGTTTTCCACAACATCCGGGAACCCGTCTGCTTTTATAATGGAAACCTAACATAAGGCGCTTTCTAAAAATCAGCACAAACGCTGCCGGGTTCTATTCAGTACGACAAAATAGTCTCTTTTCTTAAAAATCCCTGTCGGAATAAGCGATGTCAACATTATGTGCGGTTTGGCGCGGATGTTCTAAAGATCTGCGCGGCACGCGTCGCCTCCTGATGACGCCATCAACGCATCAGTAATGGCTCTCATGCGAAAACCAGTCACCTGAGCGAGAAAGGAAGACTATAGACGAAGGGAGAAAGATATTCTCCCAGTATTTAATCACCTTTCCCCCCCGATGTATGTGAGGTTTATCTCCAGGGTTTTTTCAGGTGAGTTGAAACGAGCTATAGCTTTAAATCAGTCGTGATGGTGGCCAGTTGCATCATCTTTTTTGTTGAGGATACAGTAAAGAAGTTGTGAAGTGCTATTTTAATGTCGATTCTTCATTGTGTGCTTTTTTACTCTTGTAGCTGATTTGATTCATTACCTTCGGTGTGTTTCAAAGTCAACCTGCTGCTTTATGCTTTAATCACATGCATGTAATACATGTGTAATGCATTATGCAGTATATAATGTAAATAAATAACAATACAACGTTGTGCCTGGATAGATTAATTTATAGTTTAGTTTTTGCTAATTTTTTAAATAGTTATTAATAGTTTTAATAAAAATTAATAGTTTTTAAAATAAGAAAAACGCTATTAAATAATTATAACAAGCAAAAGCATATGAAAAAACATGACTGGGTGCCTCTAATTTTTTTATTGTGCATCCTTGATTATCTTTTTTAGCGCTTGTCTCTTCTCAAGTAAGATGTGAAGAAAGTGCATTAAGGAGTTAACATTGAATCCAAGATTTGGTGATTAATATAGCATTGCTTGTAACATAATTAAAGTGTGGTAATGTTTTTCCTGAGAATACCACAAGTGTACGAAGGCGGTGAGAAAGTCCCCAGAAAAGTATGAAAATCAAGCTTTAGTCCAATGCTGTAAGAGTTAAAAAGTAAATCCTCACCTGGTCAAAATGCCACAACATGACCATCGAAAAAAGCAAGATTGAAATTTGTGAAATGTATGTTTATGCAAAGGTAATAAGTGTATATATATAAAAATGATATGGAAGTTATTAAGCCTCCTTGCAGTACACTTTAAGATGGCTCTTTCCATTGATGGGCCACAGACTGAAGGACGGAGGAGTGGGGAAATTATCTGTTTAATTTCTGAGCATTAGATTCTTTAAGCTGCTAGACTGGAGCATCCCCCAAAACCGGTCACATGCCAAGAGCTTGCACCGTATGACTTGCATTAAGCTGTGGATGTGACGCGTGCAGCCCATATGTGTGTAATTAGACATCTTATGACCGTTTGTAATAGAAAAGCTGTTTTTCTCTCGGTATGATCTGTGATGTCCAGCTGTAGTGAATGATGCGACGATCTATAGATGGTGTATATTCGTGGTTCAGGCTTGGATTGGTCCCTGCTTAACTGAATACTTTAACAGAAATGTTAATAGCACCGAGTGTTAAAGGAGAAGCTTGAAGAGGGTTTGTTTGCAATGGTGCAAAAAGGGTTGTTTTAGAGCTTGCATCTCTTTCTGATAGCTATGAAACAAAATAAATAAAGTGCAAGAAGTAGCTTGTACGTAACATAATCTTGTGATTTCGACGTTGAGCCGTTTGGAGTTCCAAACCCATTACCTTCAAGTGCCTTCTGTCAGTCTCAGCTGTTTTTTTTTCTCCAGCTTGTTTGACGTTTATACATCCTGAGCCACTGCACGGTAAACCTATATCCAACACAATGAAACTAGTTTTAATAAAGTTCAGTTTACACATCTGTTATGCTACCTTTACACTAGTGCATTATTATATATTCTTATCATTTTCCCCTCTGAAAATTGTGTATTTAAATTTAAGGCATAAAACCTGTTTTTTTTTAATTAACAGATTTAATTTTTTACATTTTTTATAGATATTAATTTTAATTTTAAAGGGTTTAAAACACTGAAGATATACTGTTTTAATATTTTTTTTAGTAGCCTATAATGTACATTCTACTGAACAATAGTAATATTTTTGTATTAGTAATAGTATTATTTCTGCTGCCATGTCCAAACCCAACTTTTATTTTGACGGCTTGCCATTTACAAGCCGTCAATTTACGTTCTGTGTGTACATGATATGAGGATAGGTTCACTCAAATCAAACGATCAAATGCTGTTGAAGTCACACTCAGAGCAGTTCTGGAGATGCTCTTCATGTAGCCTGCTGTAGTTATTTAGTAAGACGCAAGACGTTAATCTCAGCGGAAGTGTCACACGCAGGTAAACAAAACCACGCGTCTGCAGCACACATATAAATCACATAAGGCTATTTTGGTCAAACACACTGGCTAGTGCTGCAGTCTTATTGGCTCACTGACGTTGATGAGATTAACCCTGTCAGGTATCGAGATTGGGTACCGAACGACCCAACGATACTCTGTTGTGTCGAGGCAATTCGGTCGCTATGTAAAAAGTATTAACCTCGATACCCAGCCCTAATTATATGCAGCGGTGGACAAAGTATACACATCATGTATTTTAGTATAACTGAGATATTACTCCAGTCAAAGTAATAATTGATCATAATCACTAGTTGGTATAATGAAAATTAATTAATAATTGCTTATTTTATTGCATTATCTTATTATTGGGTGTAATTTAAACAGACATTTCTGCATTAAATCGTTTGGGAAAAAAAGAAGCTGTAGTAACTTAATGTTTTGCGTTATCAAGACAATATCATTAAGCAGTGGATTTCTAGCTCCCAGCATGCTTTGCATAGGACTGGATAAGGGAAATAAATGTGACCATAAAACAAAACCAGTGTCTTTTTTTGTTTTTGGTAAGTGCTAAGCAGAAGTGTTTGTCTGTGCTGACTCTGCATGCTGGGATGTTTTGATACCATGGCAGTAACTGGTGTGAAGCAGGCTGGGTTGGGTGGAACTGGTTTGGCGTGCGGTGAGCTGATTGGGGCAGGATATTATCTGAAGTCACACACACAAACATGCATGTTTTCAGTTTCATTTACTCGCACCAAACTGACACGTCTACACTCGAGCGAGGTAAGCTTGGATTGTGATGCACATTCAGTTGTTATTAATAATCTATTGTATTAAATGTTGTTTGATTCTTAAATCTAACCTAAGAGAGCAGTGCATGCTAAAGAAGTTAAACATTGACATTATCACCAGCTTCTTTATTGATTTTCTTTAGAGAAAGATGTGTGTGTGATTCTGGATGGATTAGTTTATTGGCTCAACTGAGTGTAATGAGTGTAATACAGGATTTGTAGTTTTCCGCTGTTATTAAACAGTCCTCTGTGGATTGCCTCATCTCATCTCATTAGATCCATTCAGAGCTAACGAGCTGTTGTGCTCCAGCCTCCAGGCCTGCTGAAACATGTTGAGATAAATACTGAGGGGGAAAAAATCCATGCCCACCCTTATAAATAAATAGTTCAAAAATAAAATAAAGGAAAAATATATTATGCATATAACATACATATTATAAATATTATTACAATTTAAGAGATCTGTTTTTTGTGTGGTTTTTTTCTTCTCAAATGTAATTTATTTAATTGATGGCAAAGGTAAATTTTCACCAGCCAAATGTTTGCTGTTTTCATTATATTTTTGTGTCGTTTGTGACATTCAAAAAAAATGATTAAAAGGTTAAAAAGATGTAAATGAATCCTGTTGTTCAGCAAAGATGCAGTGAATTGATCCAAAATTGACACAGATTTTCTATTTCAAACAAACGCTGTTTTTAGTTTTTTTTGAAGAATCTACTCATCAAAGAATTCTGAAAAAATGTATCTTTAGTATTTTTTTTTTACTCTCTTCATCATTAATAATAATAAGAAGCATTAATAATAACTGATTACCAATATTGATAGCAATTGAGTGGCAAATTAGCATAGTAGAATCATGTGACACCGAAGACTGGTGAAAATTCAGTTTTGCTTTACAGGAATAAATTATACTTTAAAACAGATTCAAATAGAATTTTTTTATATATTTTACAATATTACAGTTTTAATGTATTTTTGATCAAAAAATGTACTAGAGCCCGGACGATATTAGGCATTTTCCAAACTATCGGTATCAGCTTTTATAATCGCAGATAAATAAATATTTCAAAAATAAAATAAAAACGGACGAAACACCCTTACAGTACTGGTAACTTTGATTTGCTTGTTGTTGTTTTTGTTTAAAGGACTTTATATTAGGGCTGGGCGATAAACCGATAACGATATGTATCGCGATAGGCAAATGATCAATATCAATAAAAAATGTGTCCGATATAACGTTCAATATTTTTTTATGTTGATGAAATTGTTGATTTTAAACGAATCTTTAATGTGACTTGGGAAGAACGAGTCGTCTCGGGGAGTGATTCGTTTAGTCTTGCATGCACATTGCAAAACGTCCTTACTGGAATTAATTCAACTGTTTCGAGTCTTTGGTTTTGAGTCGTTCGTTCATAACGTGATGTGAAAA
>JAUCMT010000047.1:2719864-2743009 GCA_032357475.1 Enteromius thamalakanensis
TATAATGTATACAGCTACTGGAAACCAACAATAAATATATTTTTTCTACCTATTATTTTGTGTTTTATTAATGTCTAAACCTACCCCAACTCTAAACCTACCCTTACAGTAATGAAGACACATTAAATATTGTTGGTCAGGGTGAGAAAAAAAGAATGCATTATTGACCTGCGCGTGCGCAGTAAGCTCGGGTAATCTGTCGGGTAGGAAAAAATGGCAGAACACCTGCAATGTGTAAATGTGGCTTAAATAATGATAAACGATGGCTTAACACAGTGTTAATACAATGCTTGACCTTGCATACATGTAAACCTGTTTTAGGAGACTCGTAAAACAATATTAGCCAGCTTTAAAATGGCATAATAGGGGCACTTTAGCATTAAAGACCGACCAACAAAGGCAAAACTGAACAGAACAGGCTTTTAAACATGGGAAAACACTGGGATTTGAAACGGCACTCCCGGCCCGTGACTGCAGAATGGAACCCGCTGGGAATTGGAACGGCACTCCTGGCTGTTACTGCGGAACGGAAACAGCAGGGATCCGGACTGGCACTCCTACCCGTGACTGCGGAATGGAATCCATAGGGAACTGGAACGGCACTCCTGGCCATGACTGTAAAACGGAATTCGCAGGGATCTGGATGTGATTTTAAACATGGAAAAACACTAAGGGAAAACTGAAAACAGATGAGGAGCACAGATGGAGGCGGGTTAAACTGAAGACCAAATAAGGAAAAACAGGAAGATGCAAAATGAAAATAAAAATAGACAGAATGGACAACGTTGCAATTATGTAACCAAGAACTTTTATTTTGGATTTGATTAATCACTATTAATCTTCAACCCTACTTTTACGATTTTAAGTACATTGCGAGTGCACATTCAACACCATTTATCACACTTCTTTTTAAATCTTATTATTTTAAAACTAGTTTGTCTTTTTTAACCATTTACTCTTTTCTCAGATTCTTGGTTTTGTAGCTAAAGGCACATTTGGTCCAATCCTGAAGGTGAAGGACATGTCTAAAGATGAGGCCTATGCTATTAAGGTGACTTATTCTGGCTTGTTCTGAATCTTTTGTCATGTTATTGCCTTTTCCAAAATGTGCTATGTTGCACCATCTTCATTACAGAGTTTTTGCTGTCACTGTTGGTTAGGTTTTAACCAAAGCTGAGGTTTTGAGACACGGAGTCCTCCAGCAGTCCAAAGAGGAGGTGATAATTCAAGTGAGTCACACTACGCCGCTCGCTGCGCTCTGTGTCGGCTACGGCTCGTCTGATCTGGTTCTAACCAGGCCAGTGAAACATGGACAACGCTGACTTCCTCTCAGTCAATACCCTATAAGCATGCACACATTTCATACTTCAATTGTCTTGCTCATGTTGTTATGATTTCTTCCCATTTCCTCTCAGCATCTGCACTCACATCCATCTCATGTTGTGTTGTCAACTGTTACATTGTAGCGACAAGTCAGACATCCTTTCATCCTCAGTCTCCGGGACTGTTGGCAGAGCCAGAGCAATCTCTTCATCAGTGAGTCACACCACATACATGTCCCACTCCTTGTTTTCCTCTGTTTTAAAGCAGGGGGCTTCAAACTAGTGGTCCCCAGAGGGCTTCTGTTTAGATAAGTTACAAAATGTATTATTTAAAAGAGGTATTTTTACAACATTAATGCAATATATTAGTTAGATGTATTACAGTTATAGTAGTGTGTGTGTTTGTCTATACTAGTGCTGTCAATGATTAATGGCATCCAAAATAAGTTTTGGTTATCATATGTATGTGTCTTTTGTATATTTATTATGTAGACACACATACTTTCTGAAATTTTGTAAACATGTATATATTTGTATTCCTACTGTATCATTTCTGTCATATATAAATATTTTTAATACATAAACATTACATATTATTCTCAAATACATGCATTACATATATTATGTAAACCAAAATCTTTCATCATTTTACAGCATTACTATATGCACAAATATAATACATTTAATTTATAACACACTGAATTTCATGGCTTAGTCATTATTATTTTCTTTAAAAAGACTGGTCTGAAATCCTGATAAAATTATTTTTTTTCTCCCGACAAAAATATTTGTAATATTTTAGTGTTATAAAAAAAATTTCAGTGTTATATTTTATATAGTTTTAAGAATTTATCCTCAACACAGTCATTTTTAGCTGGCTTACCATAGGATTTATGGCAATATTGTCTCCAAGAATATGTAAATGTAATATTTTATATAAAAGAGCTATTCAAATATACTGTACACATATATTAATTGACCAACTATATATCACAGTGAAAAGGTTTTTAATAGTGAAAATAAGTATTATGTACTACATATACATGTTGAAAGAGATGGGTTTTCAGCAGTCGTTTGAAGGTTGTAAGGGAGTTGGCGTTTCGGATAGTGAGATTAAAAAAAGTCTCACTTAATTTTTAAGATTTAAAAAAAAAAATAAAAATATATATATATATATATATATACTGAATAAAATGGCAATACAGTATAATTTTGCATTAATTTATTCTTTCATATTCAATACAGTGACTAAATTAACGAAAAATAAAGCATCAACAGGTACTGACTTTCCACAAGATCACAGAAGTAATGACTTTATGCAGTATTTTTATTCCAAGATGAATACTATTAGAGATAAAAATAGAAACTGTGCAGCCGTCAGCTGCAGTATCGCACTGTAGATCCCCTGAGAAAAAATTCCACTCATTCTCTACCATAGGACATTTACATTTATTCATTTAGCAGACACTTTTATCCAAAGCGACTTAAAGGTGGGGAAAACATCAAGCAGTTAGTACTAAAGAGGCAAAAACAACTGCTCATAATACCTTATAATAGGCAATGCTCAAATAAGTACAAGCTAGAAGAAAAGAAAGAGTAGGATTAAGATTTTTTTTTTTTTTATGTCAAATAGTATTGAAAGAGATGGGTTTTCAGCAGTCGTTTGAAAATTGTAAGAGAGTTGGCATTTTGGATAGCGATGGGAAGATCATTCCACCAGCCAGGAACGGTGTAAGACAATGTTCTGGAAAGAGATTTTGTGCCTCTTTGTGATGGTACAATGAGGCGTCGCTCACTGGCGGATGTCAGAGTTCTGGAGGGAGTGTAGATTGGTTGCAGTGAGTGGAGGTAAGCGGGAGCCGAGCCAGTGATTGTTCCATATGCAAGCATCAGTGTCTTGAATTTGATGCAAGCTGCAATTGTGAGCCAGTGCAGGAAGGTGTCACATGGGCCATTTTGGGCTTGTTGAAGACCAGTCGTGCTGCTGCATTCTGAATAATTTGTAAAGGTTTGATTGTACATGAGGGAAGACCGGCTAGAAGAGCATTGCAATAGTCCAGCTTAGTGATGACCATGGCCTGGGTAAGAAGTTGTGTGGCCTGCTCTGTAAGAAAGGGTCTGATCTTTTTAATCTTGTGTAGGGCAAACCTGCAAGATTGAGCAATTTTAGCAATATGGTCTTTGAAGGAGAGGTGGTCATCGAAGATAACTCCAAGATTTCTGGCAGAAGTTGATGGGGTAATAGTTAATGTATCCAAATGGATGGTGAAATCATGCTGTAGAGTTGGAGTTGCAAGGAAAATTAGGAGTTCAGTCTTTGCCAGGTTAAGCTGTAGATGATGATCTTTCATTCACTCTGAGATGTCCGCCAAGCAGCCTGAGATCCGTGCGGCTATCATTGGGTCATCTGGTTGAAATGAAACATAGAGCTGTGTGTCATCAGCATAGCAGTTGTAAGAGAAGACATGTCCCTGTATGATGGGCCCAAGAGATGTAGTTTATATGGAGAAGAGGAGGGGTCCAAGAACTGATCCCTGAGGAACCTCAGTGACCAGACAATGTGTTTTAGACACCTCCCCTCCCCAAGCCACTCTGAAGGATTTATCTGTGAGATAGAAATCAAACCAGCGAAGTGGAATCCCTGTGATTCCCAGTGATGAGAGTGTGGACAGAAGGATCTGATGTTTCACCGTGTCAAAAGCAGCAGGTTAGTTATGGCCTCAAATGCCGAGGCATTACCTACTGCTAGTTAATCCGGGATCCAAAAGAGTATCCAACAGGGGATGAGGGTAGCACCCTTCTGGCCATAATTCTGGAACAGAACTGGGGAGCGGCTCTCCTGGCCGTGACTCTGGAACTGGACTGGGGAACAGCAGACTGGAATCCTCGGGAAACTAGACTGAGTGGACGATGGCTTCCAGGGCTGGGGCAGGGCAGGGCAAGGGTTCATAAGTGCAAACTGATTATCCTGGACCTGGAGGCTGTGCAGCCACCAACAGAACCTCTGGGGGTTGTGCAACCACTAGCGGAGCCTCCTTATATTCCTTCTTAAATAAAAATGGTATCTGTGAGGATTTCCAGTCAGGATTTAGACTGTATCATAGTACTGAGACTGCTCTAATTAGAGTTACAAATTAGGTCTGCTGTTTGGCAGCAATCTATCATTTGAAAGCCATGTTTCTAGTATCTGTAAAACTAGCATTCTCAACCTCAAATGCAGAAAGTTAATTAATGCATTTATGACCTTGAGATTAGACTATTGTAATGCTTTATTGGGTGGTTGTTCTGCAGGCTTGATAAATAGACTACAGCTAGTTCAAAATGCAGCAGCTAGAGTTCTTACTAAAACCAGGAAGTATGAGCATATTAGTCCGGTTCAGTCAACACTGCACTGGCTCCCTATCAAACGTCGTATAGATTTAAAAATTTTGTTAATTACTTTTAAAGCCCTGAATGGGTTAGCTCCTCAGTACTTGAGCGAGCTCTTATTACATTATAGTCCTCCAAGTCCGCTGCATTCTCAAAACATTTTATAATACCTTGAATATCAAAATCTACTGCGGTTGGTAGATCTTTTTCCTATTTAGCATCCAAACTCTGGAACAATTTACCTAATACTGTTCGAGAGGCAGGCACACTCTGTCAGTTTAAATCTGGATTAATGACACTCTAAATACTCTGGCTTACACTTAACACACTAAAACACATTTATTAATCAAATCCGTTAGGATTCAAGGATTGTTATGCTGCATTAATTAGATCAGCCGGAACTGGGAACACTCTGTACAATGTACTTGTTACATCGTAAAATGAATGGCATCTACGCTAATATTAGTCTGTCTCTCTCTTATTATGTTTATCAGTCTGTATCCAGATCAGATGGTGTATCAGCACATAGAGATAATCTTCATCGGAGACCAGAACACCTAGATGAGCCCTGTGGACAGATCGTCTGAACTAAATGCACACGCACTATAAGTCCTTTACACAATCTGACATGTGCTTAATATTGAACTGGAAATTAGGTGCTGGGCGTCCGGTCAGAGGACAACTGGCCCCAACTAAGCCTGGTTTCTTCCAAGGTTTTTTTTTTTTCTGTTCTCTCATGGATGGGGTTTTGGTTCCTTGCCGCTGTCGCCTCTGGCTTGCTTAGTTGGAGGCACCTAATTTCTAGTGATAATCATCGTTTTGATTACAGAGACCATCCCTGCTTTTGATAAATAAATAGTTTAATCTCGTCATTATAAATCACTATCACTCTATTCTCCTATTTGATAATGTTCAGTCAGTGCTTTACTACAATCTGTATTGTTAAAAGCACTCTATGAATAAAAGTGATTGAAATAATATAATTTATTAATAATGGAATTTTATTTAACTTAGCAAGCAGCATGCCTTTTTAAAAATGTATCCAATTATACAAATATTATCACAATTATTAAGATGTATTTACATGTATATATTTATATTTGAAAATAAGGTATTAGGTTTTTAAGGTAGCTAGCTTGACGCTAGTGGAAACAGGTCCAGTCTAGTCAAACTGGGTTTAATAAAGGTAATATTAATAAAGTCTGTAAGATTGTTCTAATTGGCAAGAGGTTGGGTGGGTGGAGCTTAAAGATAGAACTGAGAGTTAACATAGAACTGAACATGTTAAGAGCGGTGTGGCACTGATTTAAGGGTGCAACTTAGGGACACAAATCTTCTCAACAATATTCATATAATTTATATAATCTAAAAATATATTTAAACACACATTTTTTATATAAATAAAACTATTTTGGATGCGTTTAATCATTGCCAAGCAAGGCTCAGATAAGTAGGTTTATCAAAAAGTTTGAAAAACCCTGCTTTAAAGAAACATTTGAAGTAAAAGGTGTAAAGCATGTTTACTGCACTAACTGCGTTACTAGTGAAACTAGTTTGATGGTTTTTAAAAGGACTTCCCCATGATCTGACCACACTGGCCAGACAAACAGTTCTGCCCCAGCCCTTCTCCTTTTCCATTAGATTTATCTGTTTCATTCAATGTGCCTCTATTGCTAAACCTCCCCCCAACCCCCTCCTCCCATAATTTTCTCTCCACATCCATTTGCCAGGGCAAGTTATGAGACTTATTCATCGTGTTTTGTCTTCATCCTTTCCAAAGTCTCCCTCCGTGACCCTGTGACAGACTGAAATTGTGTCACCGGCTTGTGATTTTACTAAAAAATACTGCTCCAGATCACACTGTGCTTGAATGAAGTCCCTTAGAGTTTTATCTGTGAGAAGCTGGTCTCAAGGTCAGAGCCATGACATTGTCCTTCTCATCTCTCATCTCTGACTTGTGTGTGTTTTTGTGTTCAGTGTGTGATTACTGCAGCACTGGAGATCTCTATACTTACTGGACCTTACTGGGCCGCTTTGATGAGAGAGATGTTCGAGTGTTCGCTGCAGAGTTGGGCTCTGCTTTGGGTGAGTGTTGTAACTTTCATTATGCATATATGAACATGATTTACATGTTTATTTGTATTTAAATAATGTAATACATTTAGCCCAGACTGAGTCATTTTGACACACAGGTGTTGCAGGTTTGTATTATCAGTGACAATTTGTTTTTTTTTAATTTACAGGCTTTTTGCATGACTTTGGAGTAATACATCGGGATGTGAAGGTATGTTTTCACACGTTTATTTTAAAGGAATATTAAAATGTTTCATTTTGCAGTCTTTAAAAATATAATTAAATATAAACACACTGTATGTTACTGAAGTTAATGAATGTTTGTATTTAAATGCCCTGAAAAAGATTTTGTTTTCTAAAACAGATGGAGAACATACTTCTGACTGATAAAGGTAAGAATAAAGTATTATAGAAAGTTTATTAATTACACATTTGAGTGATGTTGAGTGTACATTTGTATTTTATACATATATATATATACATATATATTTATATATACACACACAAACACACACACACACACACATATATATCAAGTAAGCTTTACACATCCATGAATAAATGTATTTATCTTAAGCAGCATTCAGTTTTGTTATAGAATTTATTATCACTTCATTGTGTTTAAATAGAAACAGTTTTTGTACCCTACATTATATATTGACACAATCAGTCTTTATATACTATTAAACTGTGATAAATGCTTAGAAAAATACACACACACATTTACGTATATATTAAATCAAAATTCAACCCTGATATATTAATTCAGAACAATCTGTATTTAAAGATTATATATAAATTTATTTATATATATATATATATATATATATATATATAATTTTACAAATAATAATTAATTACAAATTCAGCAAGCAGGAATATATAAAAATGTGCTTAAATGGGAAATTAAAATCATTGTGTAATATGAACAAAATGTATGCAGATAGTTGCTACTATGTATTATAAACTAATCATATTTAAAAAAAAAAATAAACATATACAAAAACCACAGATTTGCATAATTTTCACATACTAAGAAAAGGACCATATATACACATTTATATCTTTGGGTTATTTTTCAAATGTCCTTTCGGGAAAGGGAATTGTGGAATAGAAATTTTAATTCTGTCTCATTTAGGTCACCTCCGCTTGACTGATTTTGGTCTGTCTCGCCATCTTGAGCGTGGGGGTAGAGCTTTTACTATCTGCGGCACAATACAGTACATGGGTGAGGCTGAAACCTGAACTGCACTCAGGGTTTCTGTAGTAAGACTGTTTACCAGCAGCTATATCTGACAGTAACTAAAGACACTCATAGCTTTAAGCAAATGAGCTACTTCTGTAAAAATGGATATTTAATTACATGATGTGGTCATTAAACAGCTCCTGAGGTCCTGAGCGGCGGTCCGTACAGCCACGCGGCAGACTGGTGGTCTCTTGGTATTCTTCTCTATGCTTTAGCCACTGGAGGGGTGAGACATTTCTAGAGGCTGTACTGCAAGATGAGTATATATTTAATAGATGCGTCAGTCTGAATGCACAGATCTCATAGAAAATACTACAGGCTGCTTGGATAGATTATTTTCTGCTTTTTTTTTTACTTGTAGTTTCCTCTGCCTGCGAAAGCAGATCACTTTGATATGCTGAGCACTGTCAGTGAGTGTCCATATGACATGCCAGCAAGCCTCAGTCCAGCTCTGGCCTTCCTGCTCATAGAGGTGATCTCCTGTGCATAATCTGCATTCATTCATTTAGACTAATTGTGATTTATATACATATACATAATACAATAAAAACTTTTTTTCATGCATATAGGTTTTGACTATAGTTGACATTCATACGCACGCATTGAATAAGAATCCAAATTGATTTCTTGAACATGACAACAGTTCATGTATCAACGCTGCATACGCACAGCCAGATTTCACGCTCAAATTCGGATTTAATAACAATGAAATTAACGTGAAAATGTGCGTTTGTCTACATCAACTCCATGTCTGGTGTACGTATATTGCTTGTGCGTGTTTGTTTTATGTCCGTTGGCGACTACTAGAGGCAATTGTTTTAAATTGCCCACTACAAAGTATCGCACCAACACATACTGTAAGAACATTGTTATCAATTTAGAATTTATAAAATTGGTTAATTGACACAATATTTTTATACCGATTATGTGACTTAGAACATATAAAAGCATTTGCAAATGTATACAACCTTTAGTCTATGGCAATGGCAGTGAGTGCGTTTAGATGGAGCCTCTTAATGCGATTATTATGAGATCTTGGCAGTTTTGTGATCAAACTTTACCTCATGTAAACGCAATACTTAGATTATAATAATGCATTTATGCTCCTAATCGCAGCAAGAATAATCGTATTAACAGGAGGCCTAACGTCACATTACGTTCTAAATGAAATATTGCCGCTCTGACTAGTCTAACTAATGTTACTGTGTCTGCTATTAAAATAGTTTAGTTTTGTGTGTAATGGCAAAATGATTATGGCCCCGTTTACACTAGGTGCGTTTACGTTTTAAAAAGCATAACTTTAAGTGACTATCCCAGCGTTTTCCACCCTCAAAAACTGACATTTTATTTTCTAATAATGTTTACTTCTGACTACTTGTATATCAACTGTAAATCAATTGCTATTCCGTTGTCTACAACATGAAAGAATAAAAGTGTTCACTAAATCCGCACCTGCATGAGAATTACATTGCTTGAATAACAATTAAAAGAACATCCCTATCAGTTCTCTTAACTCAAATAAGCATGACAAAATTATTGACTATCATGTTCAGTTTTGCTGCTGTTAAATAAGCCGTGAGTGAAGCGGAATTAGCTAGTAATTACGTTACGTTGTTATAGTGTAGTTGACTGACTGTCCTTTTAACTTTTGACAGTGAGACTTATTCTTATTCAAACTTATTCTGCCTAAATAAAGTAATGATTGCTGTATTTATAACTAGCGTATCTCTAGTTGCAGTCCCTGCATTCTAAAATGTAAGTTAGATTTGCGAGGAGTGAACATTTAGACATAGAGAAAAAGTATAAAATGTAGATTGTGCTTAAAATTTGCTTTTCTTTTACATGTGTGTGAAATCCAATGATGCCAAGTGTGTGTTGCAGACTGTGGTTCAGCCGCAGCATTAACGAGACACATAATGGATTTAGATCGCTAAATAGTAGGTTTTAGAAGGCAGGCAGCAACTGAATTGGCTGATTCAGTACACTACCTCATGTACTGTTAGCAATTTATATTTCACTGTTGTTGTTATTTATCAGAACTTAACAGAATTTGTCTCCAGTCCTATTAAAAGTTACTTATGAAGGTGGCTCAAAGGACTTTACATTTCATATCTAAAGTTTGAATTTTTATCAGTTTTATTTATCAGAACTTTAATACATTTTGATGTTCCCCTCTGTTCTGCTGTGACAATAAAATAAACAAGTTTCTCTTTAAAATGCATTATCATATTATGTTAGTTAAAACTCATAAATAACTACAAATAACTAATGTTAGGGAAATCTGTTCATGTTTGGTTGCGCATTTCTGAAAAAAATAAATAAATAAAAATCGGCTGACATATCGGTATCTGCCTTCAAAATCCTTTATCGGTCCAGCTCTAAAATGTTGCCTAGGTAAGGATAAGATACTTCTTTAAAAAGCAGGTCAGTAGTAAGTAAATAGGTTTGACTAAGGTTTATTTAAACTCTGTATTCTGTATTGTGTGTGTCTGGGGTGATTTAGCGATGGCTGGACCGAGGCCTGTGGTGATGAGCGGACCGTCCGGAGCTGGCAAGAGCACTCTGCTGAAGCAGCTGCTCAAGGAGTTTGACGGCGTATTTGGCTTCAGCGTTTCCCGTAAGTCACATACTCAAGTACAGATGCTGAATGCTAAAATGTTAAAAATAACCATGAATAATCTTTTACCAGATACGACGCGGAGCCCCCGTCCAGGAGAGGAGAACCAAAAAGGTTAGGGTTTTTCTGAAATCTTCTCTGAACAAAACCCAGCAAGCACAACATGCTCTCATTACATGAACGGCTAGTTATTGGAGTGAGCTGGCAAGCAGCATCTCTCTTAAGGCCTGTTCACAACAAGACAAATGTTTCGGTTCGATTAAACGCTTGAATATGAATGAACGGCAGTTTATGTGACTGTTCAGGTCAGCACAAACATTAACAGTCTGTGTTTTTATACGGTAATATGCACTCATTTGGTTGCGTGCCCAGAGCTGCTGCTGAGTTAATTATAAACAGGAGGAATTCAAACCCAGTTTGATATGTATATGTAGGAAGAGAATTTGTGTTGTCAGTTTATTGTTGTTTCTATTGGCTGTCTGGTCTATATTCTGGAAAATACCCACCATTTTTTTTTTTCAGATTATCATTTCGTTACCAGGGAAGTGATGCAGACGGCCATAGCCAAGGGTGAATTTATCGAAAATGCTGAATTTTCAGGGAACATGTATGGAACAAGGTATAGTCCTCTTATTAAGAGTCTAAAATGAATGTGTTTGTATAAAATGAATGTAGAGTATTTTAGCTCTATAATGTTTTTTATTGTATTTACAGGGCATTTTATTGTACTCAATTTTATGTTCATCCATAGACCTGAAAATTACATTTCCAACTTGAACTGGCGTAAAATTTTTCAAAGAAGATAATTGTTACAAATATGAAAAATGCATAAAATAACTTTTGTTTGCTGTCAAACTGTGTACAAATCCCTATATCTAAATATGGTATGTTACAAATATGAGGTTGATGGATTAAAAAATGAGTTTTCAGTAAGACTTTGTTTGGGTGCAGTACCAAACACTTCCACTAAATGAATTTCACTTCCCATTCATTTCTAGTGTGGTCATTTTTGACCATGAACAGTACAAGTGGGGCTATTTTTTATTTTTCAGGACCATTTAATCTTTCCAGATCACTTCCTTTTTCAAGTTTCATAAAATTCAGATGAGGTAAACGATAAATAAACAGAAAATGTATGTGAAAAATTGACTGAACGGCACCAGAGAGTTAATTAGGAACTCAGTCAGGCGTGTCTTGATAAATTTTTAAATGAGGAAGAGATTAGCCAAAGATATATTGATATAACAAGCTTCAAAGGTTGATTTCATCCATTGATTTCACTATAATATCAATCTTTAACACGGCCGTAGTCAATATTAAAGATATCAAGGTTACAGTTTAACAGAACTTTGTCATGAACAACCCATCACTAGTATTTGTCCTCATTTTCAAATGAGGGAAATACTGTATATGCATGCAGCAGAAATATGTGTGTGTAATATTAACTAACCTGATTTTTGCCGTTCACAGTAAAGCAGCGGTGCAGGCTGTTCAGGCCAAAAATTTGATTTGCATTTTGGACATTGACATGCAGGGAGTGAAGAACATCAAGAGAACCGATCTCAACCCCATCTATGTGTCCATCCAGCCTCCGTCAATGGAAATCCTGGTGAGAGATCCTCCATCTTCATCCTCTTCAAACATTATATGTCTTTTTTATGTTTTAATCCAAAACTTAATTTCTTCAGGAAAAACGATTAAGGGACAGAAAAACTGAATCTGAGGAAAGTCTACAAAAACGTTTACATGCAGCTAAAGTCGACATGGAAACAAGTAAGTGTCTGTTCCTGTGCTGATTATTTTTAATAAAACACTGTTTTCGAATCTTACTCTCATATATCTGTATTTCAGGTAAAGAGCCAGGTTTATTTGATGTGGTGATTATTAATGATGACCTTGACTCGGCGTATGGGAAATTAAAAGATGCTCTTCTCGAGGTAAAATGTCCCAGTCTGAATGTTTATCACTCCGGGTCAGATTTACTAAACGGGGCGTATTAGCCAGACCGCAATCCCATAAAAGCGCTGATGTAAAATTAAAATACTTCCTCTCAGAAGATTTGCATTTGAATTGGAGAATCCCACAGATGTGTATGCATTGATGTCAGTTTCCTAGCATGTCTTGCAGTTTTTATGCCAAAGAGGGTTTGTGTCGGAGCAGGCTGTTGGTAAATCTGACCCTAGGAGTGTAATGGGATGATGTTTAAATACAAATACAGCGCTCTATCAGAGTATCAGTAACAATGTGAGTAGTTATTTTTTAGTAGACATTCCTCTGATAAACACAGACACATTTAATTTAAAAACACTTTAAATTGATTTTGTGACTTGCTCACAAGTTGAGCAAAAATGTTGTATTTAGAAAAGAAATGATAACGATCAAACCAGGGTTGGGGCCATTCATGAGTTGAATTGAGAATTAATGGTAAATTCCTATTCACTTCCTGTAATGGATTTGGAATTGGAACTGCATGCAGCTGACAGGAAATGGAATTGGAATTGAATTGAAATTACAGGAAGTGGATTCAATTCAGGAAGAATTCCACTGAATTCTGTTTACTGCTGAGCATTTATTTGTCATTGCATTTAAACACATACATTTGAACTTTATTTATGTTGATTTACAAATATCAAGCAATGTAAGAAATAGAGTTGATCAAATGCGAAGTAAATAAAAATGAGAACAGTATATTATGAATTAATAATTGAATGACAGTGGTGATGCATTTGTGATTACATGCAATATATGATTACCAAATGTTTTGGTCTTGATTTAAACATTATGAAATTCAATTACATAACTTTAACATAAACAAATCAAATACACTTTGTGGAGACTTTTAATCTTACCTGTTTTATTCACACATGACTGATGCATTTAAATCGCATTAAGTGTATTTGATTTGTTTATGTTAAAGTTATGTAATTTAAATGCATGGAAATTCACCATGTAATTAAATTAATAATAAAGTTTAAATTAAGACCAAAACATTTGGTAATCATATATTGCATGTATTCAGAAATGTATCACCACTGTCGTTCAATTATTAATTCATAATATACTGTTCTCATTTTTATTTACTTGCATTTGATCAACTCTATTTCTTACATTGCTTGATATTTGTAAATCAACATAAATAAAGTTCAAATGTATGTCTTTAAATGCAATGACAAAACAAATGCTCAGCAGTAAACAGAATTCAGTGGAATTGAATTTCTCTTCTTGTAAAAAAATGTTTCCTTTAATTGTTGTTTCAATCCAATTCCATTTCCTTCTTTGAATTGGAATTGAGTTCGCGGACTTCGTGAACTTAATTGTTGAATAGCGGACTCATAATTGCGAAATATCTTTCAATTCTGAGAAAAGGAGTCAGAATTGTGGGATATTAACTCTCATTTGCTATAAAAAAAAAAGTCTGAATTGTGGGATTAAACACAATTATCTTCTCTTTTTTTTTTTTTATGCCATGATAGAACATATGTAAGTTCGTTTCCGCCACTGAATAAACAATACAAAGGTTATTGCAACCTTTCATCTTACAATTTAGACTTTTTTCTCAGAATTGTGAGAAAGTTGCAATTCAGAGAACATATCGGTCAACTCAAAACTGGACTTTATATCTCAGGAATTTCGAGTTTCTATCGCAAAAACCTTTTTTTCTTTATTTTTTACTTCCACGCTTCTATTAGATAATTGCATAGAATGGTTTTAACATAATCAAATTCTTTTAAATAGATTCATGGGGGAAATGATTTTAAATTCATGCAATAACATGTAGGAAAAGATGTCAACCGTTTGGTTAACACTTTATTTTGAAAGTCATTCTGCTAACAGTTTGCAAGTCTCTCTCTCTGTGACTCCGTCCACTCCTCACGGTTTCTCTTCCTCAAACAGGAAATCCAGAAGGTCAGAGGCAGCAACAAATCCTAGACGAGAGCACACCTGCTAACCACCGAGACCTCTTCCTTCACCTCCAGCTTCGACAGAACCCGTTCAAACCTCAACATTCCTCCCAGGAAAGACTTTCTTTGAGGCTCAGGACATACGCTGAATCTCAACAATATATACATTACTCTATGGTGCAGGCTAACGTTATATATGTATATTCCTACTTAATTCCTGGGCTAAAGGTCAGAAACCTGAAGATCCCACCAAGAAACACTCTAAACTCTCAAGTCTCAAATGCTTCTTCTTTTTATAACAACGGAAGAAATGGTGCGTTATACAGATCATAGATTTTATATAACTATCTAGCACGTTCACTAAGTTATTGGTTTTTTTTATGCTTATATTTTATAATAACTCATTCTGCTGCAAACATGGTGCAGATTTCCTTTTGCAATATCTTAACATTCGGAGCTGTTCCCTGTATATACAAGCTTTCTTCATATACTTGCATCTGAACATCTGACATAGTACAAGTCCAGTAAAGCTTGGTTTTCTGAACTAATACCTAATTCTTAAACAATGGTGTCTTGAAATGCGTAATCATGTTCCCGCATACACGGTACATGCACATTACTGAGATTACGCTTCATAAATAAGGATATTTCACTTCTTCTATGTTTACCTGCTTTAGAAGTTTATTATAGAGTTCAAAGCCAACTCTGTTTTTAGTCCAAGGCAGCTTATAAACACAGCCACAAGTCTCTTAACAGGTTTAGGAGACATTTATTGATGCTTTTAGGCTTAGATCTTTAATAGATTGTTCCTGCAAATAAACCATCAAAACGTATGGATACCAAAATATAGATTTGCTTCTCTCAACCGTCAGAGTACGGTATGTTGCTCATTGAGCATTAGAGATGTGATATAATAACTTGTGATGTACAGACCCACAAATGACCAGGCCCCAGCCGTTTCTTCTGTATGTGACTTTTTTAATGACGTTTTTATTTTTCACTATAATGTCTGCTGTCTCTTACTCCTGCAGAGATTCTTGTCATTCCTTGGTGCATCTTAAATATTTCTGTGAAAGACGTCTGTCCGTGTATGATGTATGTGAAATCTGAGAAATGCAGTTTAATGTCTAAATCAAATGTCACCGTTTTCCTTTTTTATTCTAGAATTATTTACATGTACTGCGCAAGTGTAATAAAACTACATCAGTACAGTGATGTATGTGTCTGTTTGATTAGCTATCAGTAAAAATATACATCGTACAATCTTCAGGCCCAATGAACTAACCAATGATTTAATGCCCATTTGATATAATTGTGATGTGTATATCCTAACTAACTTCGTATTATACTTGAAGTTATTGATGTTAAAGGTTGACCCTTTTTTATTTTCATTTTGAGTGTTAATGCAAAAAACCTACCGGGAAAGCTCCAGTACTGTTCAGTTTTAGACAATTGTGTAAAAATGCTAGAAACCACCCCAAACCATCACTGACTGGAAACTTCACACTGGAGCTCAAGCAAAGATATGTGCTTTAGAAGTACTAATAAACAGCCAATATGCTAGTAATTACACATAAGCTAATCATAAAATCTGGATCTTAAACTAAAGTCGGAAGTGAATGTTTGGTTTGGAGCCAGATATGGAAAGTCGAAAATGGAGCGGTAAAACTCTTTCTTTTTATTCCAGGAAATAGTCTCTATTTATGAAATATTAAAGCGCTCAGCTCCTAGTACTTGTATTACATTAAAATATTTTCAACAACAATTGAGCATGTTTTCCACAAGCTTAAGATCGTGAGAAACAATCAGGTACGATACAAAAGTGCAAAATGTAACAGAAATCATTGTGAAATGAAAGGCAAACGTGATGAGAAGCAAGCTGCTGGCTAATATTCACATCAGCAACACTACGATGAGTGGCTTACTGAAGCAGGCTGTGATTGGTTGCTGGTTAGAAGTGCTTTTATACAAATGTTTTAAATCGCTCAACTCACAACGTCTCAAAACACACAAAAAAAAACATAAAAGACTCACCTTGACACTTAATTTCTAAACAAGCCTCACCAAACACACAGGCTAACATATGAGAGCGATATCTGCTGTTCTTCTCGTTTAAAAATGATAATAAATTAGAGACTGTAATATTAGTCTGAGGGTTGAGTGATGTGTTGCTGGGTGTGAATATGTGGCCTATCAGAGCACAGCTACACCTCCATCACAGCGGCTGGTGATCATGTTACCGATCTCCGTCCACGTGTCCAGGTGGGGGTCATAGATTTCCACCGAGTCTACAGTGACCGGCGCTGAAAAGTCCCGGCTGGAGGTCCGACCTCCCACCGCATACAGCAAACCATTAACGGCCGCCACTGTTACCCCGGCGCGCGGGACGCCCATCGGTGCCACCTCCACCCACTTCTCCTGGAACAAACAGAGCCATGTGCTGCATTATTAGCAGAGGTCAAAACATGGGTTACATATTTGAAAATGTCAATAGCGTTGCAAAATGTGTATAGATTGAATTAAAAAAAAAAGTTTTAAAGTGCTCCTATTATGGGTTTTCGAAAATGAGCATTAACACAAGTGATTGAAAACATCCTGCAACGTTTTAAATCTGAAAGTGCACCCTGTATAAAGTTACTGCCTCTCAATAGAAAGCGTCGACCTACTATTTTCTCATTGGTCTGAATGAAAATGTAAATTCCTTCTTCACCACTAGGTGTCTCTTTTGAAGCGGTTAAATATCTGTTTCCCTGGGTACGCTGTACACAAAGCAGCACTGAGCTCACAAACATTGTTTTTTCAGACATTACAGGCATGATGAGATGAAATGAGACCAATCACTGGAGATTAGCGTCATGCAAAGGAAAAATTGATAATTTGGGAGTCACTTAACAAGTAAAGATATAAATATAAATGCATATTATAAGACAATGAAAGTGTTTTTGACCTAGCATGCATGTCAGATTTTTGTCAGGGACTCCCAAAACCAAAATATGAACCTTTCGTAACCCATAAATAGGGGTGCTTCAATGAATTATTAAAAATGTTAATCTAAATCCTGCCCAATTTGATGCAATTTGACATCTAGGCCTATAAAAACAAATAGTGAATGTGTATTCTATGCTTTACATTATGTGCAAAATGTTTACTTTTTTTTGTCACAATTGTGACATTTTTCTCAGAACTGCAAGATATAAATGTGATATACAAAGTCATCATTTATAAGGGAAAAATTGATGTAAACAAGTTGAGTTGTAGATATTAAATCCCACTTATGAGAATGAATGTCAGGATAGTGAGGGAAAAATGTCAAAATTGCTTTTTATTTTTTTCTATGGCAAAAAACAAGCTTCCATACCTTACTGCTACTGATATTTCATGTACAATTATATAATGTCTAACAAGAAATATTAAGTACAATGTGTAAGGTAAGAATTACTGCATGCTCAGTCTGTTTGACACACAGGACAAGCAGCATTAAATGCTCATGTGTTTGTTTGAAGTTTGGATTTAGATCAGATTGTATGGGGTTCTATTTCTCACCTCCTCCAGGCAGTACTTCTCCACTGTGTCCAATGATCCCAGAGCCTCATTCCAGCCTCCCACAGCGTAGATGCAGTTATTGAGGCTAGCTACACCCACATACGCCCGTCGGGTCACCATGACTGGCAGGGCGCTCCATCGGTGAGAGATGGGGTCATAAACCTCAGCCGAGCGCAGCTCCGTACCTTCATCACTGATGCCCCCAATCACATAGATGAAGCCTGGACAGACGCTCTTGGTTATTGGTTATCATGATGTTTCCTGCCTTTAGAATAGAGTGCTACAGAGAAATAGCTCTTAAAATAAAATCAGTTTAATGTTGCTTTTCATCAACTACAGTTTGGGGAACCCTGGCATGCTATAATGTTTAAGACATTTCATGATGTTGATAAAGAATGGAATAGATTTTCTAATGAGCCATGTCTAAAGTAATCTAAAAGTAGTCTGAATACATGGTTAAACGTTATTTTGATAGTCCACTTTAGACATTTTTCTGACTATAAGTAACCCAAGCCAGCTAGTTTCATTCAGTCGAAAAAGCAGACAAATGATGACAAATTTTCATTTTTGGGTAAACTAGTTCTTTAACACGATCGGGTTCTCCATGCTTACCTTGCAGTTCACAGCAGCCAAAATAATATCGAGGAACAGCCATGCTCCCAATAACCTCCCATTTATTTTCATCTGGGTCATATCGTTCCATGGTCTTGCCAATCTCTGAGCCGATCCAGCCACCTGAAACCATAACCGACGTTTTTATACAAAGTAGCATATATTGCCCTCAGCGTGTACATTTTATCATGGTGTGCACTGCCAGGAAAAACATGGTATGTAGTAAAAAGAGTTACCAAATCACATGGTGTTCGAGTGCGACTGAACAAAACCCTGGAGAGTGAAGGACACGGACAGCGCCTGAACTAAACTCACGTACCAAGTGCGTAAAGAGCTCCGTGACAGGAACAAACTCCAACCCCACAGCGTGGATAGTTCAGAGACGCCACTGCCGCCCACTGCTTGGTCACTGGGTCATACCGCTCCGTGCAGTCGAAGATCATGGAGTCCTTCTCTCCTGTCCAACACAAGATGGCTGTATGTTTATTATTTTGAGTCATTTTGGATAGAACCATCTGCTAAATCGATAAATGTACTGTACATGTAAATGCATGCAGCACTTCATTTAGAGTGTCCCAAATCCAAAAATGTTTGACGTGCACGCTAATATTGATCAAAACCCACTGCACACTGGGTGATGAGTTAATTACAACAAACATGAATTCAAAAAAAGTCCAAAAACTTTAGGTTTAGAAATAATGTCATAATGTTTCTTGCACATATATTTTGAAAATATTTATATAAGATATAAATAAATATATTTAATATATGAACATAACATATTTTTATATTAAATGTGTACATGCATTTTTCGATGTTCTTTGTTTTGGTATATTGCTTGTTTATACATAATAAATCAAACTAAATACTAATTATTTTTTATTAATGACCAAGTGCCATGTTTCAGCTAGACATCTTCTTAATGTTGTACTAAAGGATGTGAGAAAAGACTGAATTAACAGCAAATTTAAATTTTTGGGTGAGCTGTCCCTTTAAGTCTGCAGGATTTTTTAAATCTCATTAATAAATTAGAAGTGTACAGTTAGAAGTACAGATGTTTTATAGCGGGTGAAGCCAGGAAGTAGATTGTTTTTGCATGGGTGCTGCTAATATTGTTATGTGGCAACACTACACTTACCCCCCACTACATATATCATGCCTTCCAGGACGGCCACCCCGAGTCCGCTGCGGGCCTGATGCAGAGAAGACACGGTGGTCCAGTACTGACTGAACGAATCAAAGCGTTCAACGCAGCTCAAAGCCCGACTGTCACTCCACCGGCCGCCCTGCAGACGAGTGTAACCGCCTGAGACACAGATGCTGAGTTAACAAACATAGGCATAGTTCACACAAAAATTACGATTCTGTCATTAATTAGGTCGTTCCAAACCCATTAGACCTTTGTTCATCTTCAGAACGCAAATTAAGATAATTAAATACATCTAAAATATCTTAGATGAGGGTTTGGAAAGACATGGGGATGAGTCATTAATGAAGTATCCCTCGAGTATCACATCTGCAGGCTCCCAGAAGGGCTCCCTTACCAATGGCGTAGAGGTACTTGCGGGCTTTTCTCCGGGGCCGGGCCTTGGCCGTCTGCAAGAGGTTGAAAGGTTTGCTCTCTTTAGGGGACTTGTTGACTTCAGTGTACTCTCTCAGAAGGGTTTGCAATGCAACTCGCAAACTGAAGTCAGAAATACCTGCAGGAGAATGTCTCGTTACCAATGTGTACACAACAACAAACATCATCAAACACATAGTTCTGGCTCTAAACTACAATTAGATCACATGGTAAAATATACAAGATATGTGCAAGCTGCTTACCAAACATAAACTGTCTTAAAGTCAGTGTTAAGGAAGCTAGTCTTTTATATATATATATAATATGCTTATACATATACAACGTGTAATTAGATTACTGTACTAATTACCCTCTCTAAAAAGTATTGCATTAATTATTACTAATTAATTTCTAAATCCCATATTAAACTCTACACAGATAGACATGAAACTGCTCTTTTAATTCTTTCAAATAAATAAATGTCAAATTGCATACATTTTACTTTTAATTAAGTGTAATCCCTTACTTAATTTTTCAAGAGAAAAGTAATTAAATTGCATTAATTAGTTACTTAGTAATGTTTCATACCCAACACAGTTTATATAACCTTATATAATCAATTATTTTTTTGTCCTTTTCCATTTTTTGTCCAATTTTTCTGATCACAAATTCTCCTGTAACACATTTTTAATAACCATAGTATATAAATGTATAGTTTAACATAACTTGCATTGCCTATATTATTTGACAGAATAATTTGTTATTGTTATTATTATTAATAATAATAATATAATTATTATTATATATTATTTTATTTTATTATAAAAAATATTATTATTATTAATGATTGTAATGAATAATTGATTAATGCAATTTGGCAAAAAATGCTAAAATTAACATTAACTATGAATAATAAATGCTGTAGAAGTATTGTTCATTCTTTATGTTTACTGATGTTGTTAACTTAAGTATAACCAAAATATTATATACATGAAACCTTATGAAAGACTCTAAATTGACTTGTTCTCAAAATCATCCAAGGAACGTTTTGTAAAAAATTGTTAAAGAAAATAATTAACATTGCATATGCATATATATTTAAACATCTTACACTACCTATATTATTTGCCTTTTTTTGATTAGATTTTTAAATTTTTTTTTAAGTTTCTTCATCTTATCAGAGAATATGAAGGGGATTCCTGATGCACTCGAGTGAAACAGCCTCTCTTCTCTCACCCTCAATGTACATGTAGAGTCTCTGAGGAGACAGCAGCGGGAAGCGCACCGGCTCCAGGACCTCCACCACATGCTTCTTTCTCTGAGACACGTCATGGTGCAGCCAGTCCATAGCAGCTGTGAACACCTGATACTCGTCTTCGATCCGGAGCTCCTCACTGCGGAGCAGCTTCACCAGCTGATCTTTAGTCAAGCTTGAGAACTCTTCTGAAGTGCACACCTGAGTCCGGACACCACACAATACTGACAGTCATGAATATTTAGAGCCCAAATCACTGTTGCGGGCGATATTTATAATATTAAAATCTAACGTGTCTTTACAAGGGACAAACACAGAAACAGCATATTTGGGCTAATAATCTAAAAGTGCCAATATTGACAACTAAGTGGCGCAGTTTGAGCTAACTTTACATATACATTCAAGAGACATCATCTTTTAAAAAAAGAGGCATAATAGATCACCTTGCATGACGTTTTAATGATGCAAAGCTCTCTTATATCGCAAAAGATCAAGGCAAATTTGATTTCTCATACAATGACACACCTAATGACATGAATCAGGGTATATAATAAACAAAACCTCAATGCTGGAAATACTTGAAACTGAAAACCCCGTCAGTGAACTCGCCTCTAGAAAGTGGACGTGGATGTAGTCTTCAGTGAACTGTAAGAGCTCCGTACAGGCGATCTGCTCCAAAAAGCGATAGATGCCCACACAGTTGGATGGGTCCATATGAGCCCGCAGGAACTCTCCACATATATCCACCACCTCACTCAACTGCAGCATGTCTGCAGCCACCATCAGCTCCTGCACGGTGTCCACCGTCACGTCAACAGAGCCTGTCAGGAGCAAGAGAACATCTTTGCCATTCACACACTCAGAAGTATTTAGGAAATGCTTTTACATTATACTCATATATACATTGCAAAAAAGGCTTATCTTACTTGGTATGTTTTTTCTAGAGAAAATATCTCATTTTATTTTAAATTAAAGGTGCTCTATGCGATCTTGCAAAACACTAGAGGTACAGGACGTACGCCAAAGCAGAAACACACTGGGGTTTAACACGCTCAAACAAACTTCGGTCAGCCAAGCGGCAAAAAGAGGTGGAGTTTAACACGCTTAAACTTCGGTCAGCAAATCTGAAAGAAGAGGTGGGGTTTAATGCGTGCAAACAAACTTCGGTCAGCCAATCGGAAAGAAGAGGTGGGGTTTAACACCCGGAAACAAACTTCTGCCAGACAATCGGCAAGAAGAGGTGGGGTTTAACACGTGCAAACAAACTTCGGTCACCCAATCGGAAAGAAGAGGTGTGGTTTAATGCGTGCAAACAAACTTCGACAGCCAATCGGAAAGAAGAGGTGGGGTTTAACGCGCTCAAACAAACTTCGGTCAGCCAATCGGCAAAAAGAGGTGGGGTTTAACACGCTCAAACAAACTTCGGTCAGCCAATCGAAAAGAAGAGGTGGGGTTTAACGCGCGCAAACAAACTTCGGCCAGCCAATCGGCAAAAAGAGGTGGGGTTTAACACGCTCAAACAAACTTCGGTCAGCCAATCGGCAAGAAGAGGTGGGGTTTAACGCGTGCAAACAAACTTCGGTCAGCCAATCGGCAAAAAGAGGTGGGGTTTAACACGCTCAAACAAACTTCGGTCAGCCAATCG